>JAULBS010080512.1:0-19247 GCA_032355785.1 Symmetromphalus regularis | reverse complement strand
AACTTATTTGGGCAAACTGTAAAGGAGATATTGGTGCTAACAACACAACTTTTTATATTGGGAGGATCACCAAAGACAAAAAATTGCTTAGCCTTATGTGCATTTTCCCCATGACACCTGCCTCTAGAAGCTTGATCAGCAGTCCCTCTTTCCACATTGTCCCTCTTTCCACATTGTGTCAAAAGCTTTTGGCATATCAAAGAAGACTGCTAGGACTTTCTTTTTCTCATAAAATGAGTTCTGTTTCTTGTGTCAAGTAAACTAGCTGGTCTTATGTGCTGTGGTGTTGTCTGTAGCCCGTTTGTGTTGGAGATAGGATAGAGATTGATTCCAGGTGCCAGAGAAGTCTTTTGTTGACGATTCTTTCCATCAGTTTTTCTACACAGTTGAAGAGACTGATTGGCCTTTAACTTTTGGCATTTCCCTTGTCTTTTCCCTTAGATCTTTGTGTAATTTGTCGAGTGATGAGTTTCAGAAAGGCTTGTAGTTGTGTCTTCTTCCTCTTGGTATTGCTTGCTTTGCTGCATCAAGAATGGCAAATGTGAATATGCAGGCATTTCAGTCTACACTCTGTTTTGAGGTGATGATTTTCTTGCAATTTGAGTCTGCAATTTTTTTTAAAAGGTTCCTGTTTGCTTTTGTGTAGTTCCAAACAGGTCAAAAAGGACGAAGCCACTTCTTTCTAATGATATTTGTTCGACCATATGATTGTAATTTACTTCCACCGAAGTTGGTCTGCTTTTTTTATATTTAGAATGATAGGCATGTGGTCACTACCTCAAAGCTGGTGACAGACGTGTCTGGCAGGGATGTTAGTCATTTCGTACCATCAATTTCGTACCATAGTTCGAAATGACCACGGTTCGAAATTACCATAGTACGAAATGACCAAACAGACATAGTACGAAATGACTATGGTACAAAATGACCAAATACAAATGTAACTATGGTACGAAATGACCAAATAACTATGGTACGAAATGACCAGGGTAAGAAATGACTTTGGTACGAAATGACTATGGTACGAATTGACTGGCTACCCCTGACAGTGATGTTTTGGATGTCATCGGTGGCAGTGGCTAGGTCAGGGTTACTGGTTGTTCACCAGGCTCTTGAGTAGAAGGTGTTTGGATCATCTGGTGAATTAATGAGGATGAGGTTTTCGCTAACCATCCATTCTTCTACTTCTTCACCTTGGAAATCAAGACTTTTATCACCCCTACTTGGAAAATGACTGTTAAATTCACCCACTATAATCCAGTTTTCCTTATCTGGCTGTATGTTGAATAGCAGGATAATCTTCTTTGGTGGGCTGTAGAGATAGCAAACTGTCAGATTCTTGTGTTGTAAAAGTTTTACTATTAATAGTATTATGTATTCTGTGTCCACAGATCTTTTGGTAGCAACATATGGTATGGAGTTCTTTACAAGTGGGTCATTCCATGTCAAATCAACAGACTTTCTGACAATTTTCGACCATTTCATCATATAATTGCACAAGAAAGTATGTGTTAAAATATCCATTAAAAAAATGATATCCTGAAAAGTTTAGCTTAATTTGATGATTTTTCAAATTTTGGCAGAGGTTTGAATACCAAATTTGAAAGTTCTGTGATATTATTACAATGTTTATGAAGTTTTGAAAATGATAATCAAAACTGTCACAGAAATTCACATTTAAAAAAATGCCACAAATCTGACAAAAACACAAAACTTCAAACCTCTGCCAAAATTTGAAAAACTATCCGATTAAGCTAAAATTTTCAGGATATAATTTTTTTAATGGATATTTTGATATATATATTTTTTGCCAATTCTAAGATGGAGTGGTGGAAGCCATTTGTTGATCTGACATGGAATGACCCAAGTGTTATTAATCCACCTTTTGGTCGATCTTCCTGGTCCTGTTTGTAGATATATCCTCTGACAAAGAATCTGAGAGAGCTGTTAAGATGGGATTCCTGGATACAGCAGATGTCGATACTTTCAGTTTTTAGAAAGTTCTGCAGCTCAGTCTTCCTTTGTTGCACCCCATCAGCATTATAGTGCATGATTCTAAGTTGTTGTTGACTGGTAGATGTACTCTGGTCTCCTCCAGTCATGGCAGGAGATTCAGAGCCATGGTCAGAAGCTTGTTTTGGGCCCTTTAGAGACTGGACACCTGGCCTCTCATATCTTGGCTGTGGTCAAACAGGACGAAGCCACATCTTTCTAATGATATTTATTCGACCATATGATTGTAAGTGTGAAAACATCCAATTTTTTCCAAAGCCAAACTGTCTGATGTTTTCCAACTTAGGTGGTTGGGGCTTTTACTCAGGGTAGCCTCCTCCCCAAGAATGGTTGCCTTCAATGACTGATGAGTCCATTCCACCCAGGTAATCTGTAATCTGAGTTGTCCTTCTCTTATAGGCAAATTGCCTTAATGGGTTTGTGAGCTCTGCCTGCCTGTTGGTTTGAGTTTGGAGCGTCCATCTACTGGATGTTTTGCATACCAATGCTGACGAGTGGCATCTGTTCGGGTTTGAGTTTAAGAGTTTTCCTTCTCGTATACAGATTTTCTTCCATGACTTACGTACTCTGTCAGTCCGTGCTATTTATCCATAGCTGGAGCTAGATTAGTGAGTGTCACTGCACCTCTGGTGCTCCAGCTGCTCCGAGATCCCCCTCAGTCTACCCTGGGTCTGCAAAGATCCAGTTACCATGGTGTGTCAAGCTATGTATGCAGGGGGCACTGAGGGAGTCTTGTCTGTGGAGAGGTTATGTACCAGAAGGGTGGGACTTACAGTACATCTTTTATTTTGGGTATATTAAGGAATCACTATACAGGGATAGAAACTAATTCTCATCCCCTCGCCTGAGACGAGTAAAAATCGCTGGGGCAGAGGGCAAGTAAATCCTTACTGATGCTAATCCCCCGGGCCAGTAGATAATTTTCCAGTCTTAAAATTAAAATGGGGGACTAGTGATTTTTCGTGTGGACAAGTAACTTTCTAAGACTACTAGTCCCCAAGGCAAGTGTTGCTGAATGTAGGAGGATTTGGCATTAGGTTATTCCATGCCAAATCACCCAGTACCTATTTGGTCAACAAAATTACACAAATACGTATTTATGGAAAACTAATTCATGCCAAATTTTAGACCCCAACTCCAAATACTTTCTGAGATATAGACCCTCAAAAAAGGGGCGAGCCCCAAATTTTTTATCTTCGCGACTGCCAAAATTGAGCAGACATTGTTATTGTAAATTCTGCATCTCAGCTTTGAATAGAGATAGACTTGGAATTTGGTTTGTACCTCTTAACAGTTCCAATGAATAGTTTTTAGTTGTGTTTCATATTTTGGCATCTATACAATTTATGGTGTAACAGCTGGCCATGTTGAAAATTGTTGAGGCCTTTTATACTTTGACTGCTGTTTCATATGTCTGTTAACTTCATTTGCTCACAATTTTAGCTTCTGCTCACAAATGCTTCATTTTTTTAGGATTTTTCCAAAAAAACTTTGAAATTTGCACTTTTCATATTGAGCACAGTGATTTTATACAGTGTTATATGTTGGTTGATTACATATAAACCATACCAGCTTAATTTAAACATAGGGACAGGTAGGCCTACGTATTTAAAAACTTTATGTACAAACAGAACAAATACAGTTATTGCATACCGGTGTTTTATCAGTTTATTAACAGCTGAATTATAATGATTAGACTACATTTAATACTGGTTAAATCTAAAAAATGTGGGGGAGGGAGTTCGAAGGTTTGAACGAACCCCCCTATTTTTCTGAAGTGCCCTTTTAAACAAGGCTAGAGAACCCCAGCTTTTTGAAAAGTTATTTGGTTACACTTGCAACTGCCCTTTTAATACCAAAACGAACCCCCCTTCAAAAATCCTGGCTATGGGCTTGGTTCATGTGAATTACATCTTATGAATGGTATTTTTTGTTCTTACGTTGACCAGATAATATATTTGAATGATTATTAATTTTGGTCATTCATTAAAATAAGTTGACACAATCTGCATATAGAAATTATCCGACAGTTTTAAAGTAACACCCAATTTCAGCATTTAATCAATTTGACGATAACCTAACATATTTGATGCATGTTGGCTGTTTGAAGCAGTAATAAAACCTATTCAAGCATCGAAGATACATGTAACACTGTTTTACATATGGCCAATATGTTGTTGCATGGTCATTGTATTGTTACCATAGCTACAACTATAATGTGGGAACTAATGTTTGGCATTGACATGAAATTGCTTCAAAGAAAGTGGTCTTGTGTCGTTCCTGTATTGGCCATACTAATGTAGAGGCACTGATTTTCCACGAATCACAGAAATACAGACAGAATTACAGAAAAACCTATCTGAAAGGAATTCCCGATTTTCTCTGAAAACATTATTAATCGTCTCCAAATAGCACAGTTTGTTAAACGGATTTTCCAGCATCATTTTGGAAACATAAAATGGTCGATACATGACTACACTGATATCTGTACGTGTTACGCCAAATCTGTTTGGTACTCAGACAACCACCAGTTGTTTGATTCAGTATACTTACTTCCATTGATTTAATGGAGAAAACAACGTTGTTTTTTGTTGTTTTCAAATTCTCCGACAATTACACGAGCTAAAGATTTATTACATACTTTGGGTTAACTTATTTATAATATTCATCATAATTTTATTGATTGAACACAGAAGATCATAATTTAAAATGATGAAAATTGGTTTCATGTTTGGTAAATAAATGATACAATTAAAGTCATTTTTGTATGTGATCAATTGCAAAGTTTATAAAAAATCCACAGGGATAAAAACACATTCATAATATTAAAACTATACACTTTATTTGTTTCAGCCATAGACCTTTATCAAAATCTGGAAGATTTTGATAAAGGCCGGTGTATAGTTTTAATATGAATGTGATCAATTCTAATTATATTCAGAGATTTGCGAGAGAAAAACCGAGAATTACCGAACTTGATGTAATTGCATATTAAACAAGTTTCAGTTCAAGTTGTTGTTTTGTTTTTGTTGTTGTTTCTTTTTTCATGCATGCGTGTGTGTTTAATGGAAAATATTTTAATAGAAAACAAAATGAAATAAAAAAAATTACAGAAACAAACAAAAAACGGTATTTGTTAAAATTCTGAAAAATAAAAGGGGAAAATCTGAAATGGAAAATCAGAGTCTACTTATGTAACAAACATTTTTATTTTGAAGAAGGATCTTCCAACACAGTGTGAGAACTGTCAGTGTAGATTGACAGTGCATCATATTTTAGTGGAGTGTCCTCATCTGCAGTCTATTAGAAACAGTGTATTTGGTAATTAAGGTGTGGTGGAATCATTTCATCATTAATTTTTTAAAAGCCACACATTTTTATATTACATTTATTTTTCATCCATAGTTTTATTGAATTTGTTTTTTACCATAATTATATTATACTATTTGTTATATACAGTGGGACTTATTGAAATTGGTCGTAATAGCAGGGTGGTCTTACTATCGGGTTAGGCTTTTTCCACAATCAGGTCCAAACATAATAAAGCAAGTAATCTGACATATTCATTTTAATACGCATGATTCATGCACCAATACGACAGTCTAAATAAGCACTATGAAAAAGACAGTTACGACAAATTACATGAAAAACATGTCTAGTGTATAGCGGTTAGGAACACCTCTTTTGTTATCTAAGTATTGAATTTGTCAATTTATTTAGGTAGTATTCTAATTAACAATTAGCTATCAGTTGGCGGAAAACCACTAAGAATATACGAGTGTCAAGTCTTTTAACCCAACTTCAGAGTAATTAAGTTATCAGTCTCGGCATCGCCAACACTTATAATGGATCTGTTACCGTTATACCAAAGTGTACCGGCTTACGAAAACTGAAAGTACAGCTTGTAATTTTTTTAATCATTTCAAATGCGTACCTGAAATAAACTTATTTTAATTATTTTCTACATACAAAACAAAGAGGTTTATCTGCTGCCTGTTAATTTTGGATAAAAATAGAGCAGCTATTCTGACCATTACAGTGATTTCAGTTGAACACCTGTCATTGCTATTTTAATTTGGTCGCTTTAGTGGAGTCAAAATACACTGAAAACGACCATTGGGACTGATTTTACTGGTCGTAATCCAGAATAGCAGGGTGGTCTTAACTTCGGGGTAGGTTTACTATAAAAGTAATAAGATAAATTCGGGTTTTTAAAATATCGGTCTTTATAGCGGGGTGACCTTTGTACCGGGGTGGTCGTTAGATTGGGTTTCACTGTGTATATATATATGTATGCTACTCTTCAATTTGCATATGTATTTTGTCAGAAATGAAAACTGACATAACCCATAAATAGATTATGTAAAGAAAAAATTACTAACTCATTTCATTTATAAAATATGGTTCACTGTAGGCCTAAATGATGCCTCTCCAAAGAAATATTGGTTACGAAAAATTAGACTAGCAAATAAAATAATTTTTTGCTCTATTTTAACATGCCTCTTTTATATATATGCACATTCCCGCAGACAGGTTCCTGGTCTTTTTCCCTTTGTTGAAGTGAAAGAGAAGATTAATATAAGTTGTAGTCTAAGCATCTCTCGGGGTAAATGGCTTTCTATACACCCTCTCTGTATTATTTTATCCTGAGCTGGCTTTGGGTAAAAGAACACACAGAGGGTGCATAGAAAGCTATTTACTCCACTTACAGCTGCGAAAGAAGTCACTCGACAGTGACAAATTTGTTTAAATTGCAAATGTTTGTAACACAAAATTATCTGAAAACATATGCTGACCAATTAAAAGCTAATTTTTAAAATCAAAAATGAATGTTACATTTATTGTTTGTAGTAAATAAATAATAATAAAGAACAAGGATATCTACACTCGGAACAGCATATCAGTAAATTGTTGAAAATTACAGACAGGGTATAAGAAAAATTGGCTCCTCTGACCGTTATGTCCAACGGCAAACAACCAATGAGATTAAAGAATTTTACATGGAGACAAGATATTGAAATTTGTCTTGTTATTTTATTACTATCACTTATATAACCCACATTTCTTTTATGCATTCTTAGTTGAATAATTATTAAACTAGTCACATTTCATAATGGATTACAGATAATCAAATGCATTAACTAAAATTTATTATAAAAGTTATAAACTGAGTATCCAAATGTTCAATTGTTAGACTCAGAGGCTGGTTTAATGACAACCCAACCCATACTGCTATAAGTTAACCCATTAGTATTACCGTTTTAGCACTGTTTAATTTCCTCAATTTACTGCCAACCTCGCTATCCGCCAAACATATCTTTAAACAAAACTCAATTTAGCCATTACAATCCCTTTGATGTTATCATCAATGATTGAGTCAGAAGCTAACCTTTGTTCTTTAATTAACCTGCTGGTTGATCAAAACTAATTACCAGATGTACAGCTGTCTGTTTCATTTTATTGTGTAATCATTAACAAATGTTAATTAATTTTCAGAACGTGCAGTGCTTGAGTAACCGCAGTATCCATATTCAGTAAGTATTTGGTTCAAAACGGTTGTCTTCCCTGAATCCAAGTGACTCTCATTATAATGCCAAAATTACATTGGTACAAAAGTGGTCAGTATATCAAAGTAACATTGTATTAATATTACAATTTACAGTACACAGACCTGTCTAGGTGACAATTTGTAGCCTGGGAACATCGGCTCATCCATGTTTGTGTGAACAGATGCATCATCACCTTCAAGTTGCCCGAAACCTTCTGCCACTTTGAAGCGACCGATAACAGCATCATGACCTGTAGATGGAGATTTATTCAGCGACGCAATCCGTGGGCTCGTTATGCTGGTCTGTACATGAATGGGAGGCGTTCCAGACGTTGAACGGGTGTCCGACACACTCACTACCACAGACTGAACTCGATTCTGAGGTCCTTCACTGCCCACACCACTGATCCTATCCACTTTTGGTCTAGATGCATTGGTGGTTATTCCTAGCTTCTGAACCTTCTTCATGTCTGCCATTGAGGAACCCTGGACAACTGGTCTAGGATGTCCGGCACCCTGCACAATGGGATGTCCACCACCTTGTACGGTAGGTCTTGGCCTCACCTTTGATGACATACCCCTGTTTTGGTATTGTCTGCCGACATTTCCACGACCAATGCCACCCTGACTAGTTGAAACCTGCCTGACATGTCTCTGTTCTGTCCGTGCAAGCCGTGGACAAGCAGGACCTGTTCCAATGTTTGCGGGTCTTTGCTGTGAATCAGCACTTCTGCTCTGAGCTGCTACCACACCATGCCCTATGACTGAACATCTCATTAAAGTGTTAGAACTAACATTTACATTTTCATGTTCAACATCTTCCCATGATGCCAGACCTCCAGGAATTATCTGTGCTTGCTGCTTTTCAAATTCTTGTGTCTGCTGCTGGTTTCGATTTTCCTGAGAATATCCGGGACTCTGAATTGTTACCGATATATGTTTACTGTACATAGGTGATATATTTGTTCTTGTTGACAAAGCTTCCATATTATTATTTGAATTCACCAGATCGCCCTCAAAATGCTGTAGCTGGCTGGAATGAGGATTAGTGATGGTCCTTTGGTCCATAAGTTCATTACCATAATAATCCTGGCCCATACTGACCGCCGCCGGACCAATCCCAGAAAAAGGATGTTGATTGACAACAGCATCATGAGCTTGTCTGCCACCATATTGACCAAGTTCACTATCCCTCTCATCCAGACTGTCATACAGGTTAGGGGATCCTCTTCCTGACAAGTCCAAGTCTTCTTTCAATGGGGAAAATGCAGACTGCGAAACCACAGTCTGATTAAATGTCTGAGATGTCTGTGGCAGAGACTGATCTTGTCTCAGCTGTGATGACTGCGAACTGACAGGTCCATAAGACTGCTGCTGGGACACAGCAACATAGTTAACACTAGACCTCAGTATCTGATGCTCCAACGGTGAGGAATCATGTCCTTCAATAATCCTCATATTTTGATATTCACCTCCTTCTTCCATCCATTCCAAGTCTATCAAATTTGAACCGGTTGATGGCAAGTCATCCTGAGGCCTCTCAAACTGCTGGTCATGGTGGTCGACATTCTCATCTTGAGATTGCCCATCATCATGTGTGGCATCAGTATCAGAAAAATTCAGTGTCTTAACTGGAGCAAACAAGGTAGATGAATCATCAGGAATGAACTCCATCATTCGTTTCCTCTCTGTGCTCAGTTCAGGGCTGGTGCAGTCTCGTCGAACAACTGTCATGAGGCCTTCATCCATCTGCAACAAGGCATCCGATTCTACGTCATCGGCATCAAATCCATCTGTCTGCCGATCATCAACTGCATTCCCATGGCCATCACCCTCCATACTGGGTAGACTCATGTACTGCTGGAAAATAAAAACAGGTCATCAAGTTCATAGGGCAGGGTTTTATTTTTGATTGAGAAATTTAGCATCATTTCACAATGAAATTGAGAATTTCCACTTTTACTTCAAAAATATTAACTTTTAAAAGCTATGTCAGAAAAATAAAGAATTAATACTACATGTATTTCAATCAAATTTTTGTGTTTACATAATAAAAAGCTGGGCAATTTTTAGCAATGAAATTGAGAATTAAAAAATAACATTTTGAGGAGAATGGTGCTAAATATTAGTCTAGCAACAAGTGATAAAACATTGCAGGTGTTAAAATTTAGAAATTCAATTTGAGAGACACCACAATTATTGCTTTGGGAGGCCTTAAAATCAGGACACAACAATTATAAAATTATCTTTATAGGACATAAGAACAAATGAGTATTACGAAAATTTCAACATTATTTTCTTTTTCTTGTTCAAAATTAAGAAAAACTAACCTTGACACTAACTTCATAGTTTATGCCAAAGAGGTACTTTAAAAAAATATTTGAGAAATGGGGGTAAATGTTGAACTCATGCCAGGGGAAAATTCGGAACACTTGCCTAATTATTTTAAGCAATAAAAATACTTTTAAAAATAATTAGATGAGGGAACAGGCAGAGGTCTTGCCAAATCTGATGTTTATAGTATTTGAACTGGAGTGGTCTTTTTACTAAGAGTTTAACTGTATGTAAAATAATAATAATATTAATAATAAATAAAAATACAATAAAAATTGTCAAAAGAATAAACGACAATAAATGTACACCGAAATTAGGTCAAGATACAATAAAAAGTAAAACAGGACACTCCAAAAATTAAGATGTTTGAAAAACATATAACAGATAATTTTGTGTGTCAAGACCATTACCTGAAAATAATTAGTAATTTTTACCAACTGAAAAACATATAATGAGGTGCATTTCACCTTGTTAAAACTTGTTTTATAAAAACAATTTTAAATGAGAGTTATCTAACTTGATGGAAATCAAAAAAGGTTGGAAGGCACCTAAAATTCGGAATTGACATCATCGCAAGCGATTTTCTTTTTATTTATTTAACTGCATGTATAGTAATCGGGTTGTCTTGCATTATTACCATCGTTTGCCCTCTTAGAACACGTGTTTGTTTTTTGTTTTTTTCTGTAGTTTTTTTTTTGTACTGTGATAACGTGTCTTCAAGAAACTAAGCTTTTCCTTAAAATCTCTCAGATTCTAATTTATTAGTAAGATTATTAAATTTAATAACGATATGATTATTCATATACTGGGTTAGATCAATATATATAGAAACTCGAGCTAACATAGAGCGTGCTCAAGTATACATTTCTAAAGTTCTGTATGAACGGACTGCTCAAACAATGACGGGAAAACTAGTACAGAAAAGATAGTTCCGTTTTCTGAAAGAGCAGAAAGGTAGTTCGCTGACCCCTTCATAAAACCCTTACGCGAAAATGAATAAATATAGAAAACAAAACCTAGAATAATTCATGCTGCTACTCTAAAATTTGTACATTAAAACTGTTTTAATGTCGATTATTATTGGGATATTATATACCCTAACACATTCAAAGTATTCATTAATTATTAGATCTTTTTTGTTTTAAGTACGTGCGGATTAATATGTTGCATTTAGATGTGTTGTATGGCACATCCGGAAGATGTAGACAAAATTTAGTGAAAATAACTCCTCTTTTTAATTATGACGATATTTAATTTCTATATTTTCGACAGAAACGGAACTTGTCTCTATTACACCGAATGGAATCGAAAGAAACATTTGGACATGGAAAAAGACCAAGTAATACTGGGTTATGTTATTAAACTCGCCGAATATTTAGGTTGTTGAAGTTCAGCCATTTCAATTTTATGATTTCTGCAATGCCAATGAATGGGCCATTATGGGGTGGGACATGTCAAAATAATATTTATTTGTGTTTTTCTTTTTTGAGAAAAATTTCTTACGGTGGCCCACTCCCTCTGTCAGTCATTCCAGTGAGAAAGCATTTTGATGCAACTGGTACTGAAAAAATGCATCTACAGGCCTGCGGAATTGCACTAGCCCAAATTGGTGAAAAAACCTCCCACACAAATCATCATCAAAATCCACTAGCGACTTGTGATTTTTGAGTTCTGTGATGTTGACTTCTGAAATTCATAAAATTTTCCGTAAACTGCACAGTGTCATCTGATGTTTAATGCAAAGTTGTCGCCATTTTAACTTTGCTAACATTCCGAAAACGAGACCCAACTTTGGAAAATCCCACTCTCTCTCTATGCCCTTACTCCACTGTGCCTAAATATATAAAAAAAATCTGTGCTGATAATTTGTTTGTTTTATATGTGACAAATGAAAGTGGTAATAGGATATTAATAAAATATCGGGCTAGTCATAATAACTGCAGGCTAGTGGATTTTTTTATTTACTAGCCCGGCTGGCTATTAATAAAAATTCTTATTCCACAGGCCTGCATCTATCCCTAACTCAATTTTTAATAACCATGTACCCTAGACATTTTTTAAAATTAATTTTAAGATGAGGCTACGGTCTAGTTGAATATTTTATCCATTGCAAAGTTTGTGAGCCTCTGTGGTCCAGTGGTTGGACGTCGGACTCCCACGCTGAAAACTGTGGTTCAAAGCCCACTGGAGGCTGGCTCTCACTTGACTTCATGTCAAAATTACCAAAGGTTTGACTTTCAATAGCCGATGATTGATAACTCAGTGTGTTCTAGTGATGTTGTTAAAACAAATAATGAATTATGCTCACGGACAAATAAATCGAAAAAAATAACGTTGACATATATTTTGAGTCACGTGACGGGTATTCCCCCATTAGCCGTTCTTTTGAAATGTCTGAATATTTTTGTAGCTGCAAAACATTTCTTGAAATCTTGAAATTTAAAGAATTCTAATATTTAAATGTGAAAAAAATTGATTGACCCGGCATGGAATTCCCTATACCATGCAGGCCTGGAAATAATTATTTTAGTTCATCTGGTCAAAATGTCCAGCATCAGTTAATTTGTGCTGGACATTAAAGAAAACGTTCCTGTCACATAATTTAATATGCACAATTTAAACAAAGTACACAATTTAGTTTTTAAGGTGTGTGTTTTTTATTATTTAATTCTTCACAATTTATTCTATAGACACAAGCTGCATGAAGCTGACTGTATACAGAAATGTTATTTTTACCAAAAGTTAAAACATAGTGTCGGACAAAATGACAGACACAATTAATTTTGTGACTGTCAAATCTTCCAAAATGACAAATATCCTTGACCAGCCACTTATTTCCAGGCCTGCCGTGGTTCAGTTAAAACGTCTTGCGTGATAAGAAAGCGAGATCTAATATCACAAATGCATGTACTGGGTAAGTTTCATTTGTAATCAATATTTGGAGCACTAAGCCCCTTTAATGCCAGTCAGGAGTTAAGAATGTTTTCTTATTTTGAAATGTCATGTATTTTCCATTGAATTCTACAAGATCCACGTGGATCGATCCTTTTTGTGAATATATTGTTTAAATCAACAAACTCAAAAATGTCTGCCATTAGCTTAAATGTACAACCAATCAGATTCACTTCCTATCTGTCTGGAATTTAACGTAAATATTTGTTTTCATATGCAAATCGGCAGTTATTATTAGCTTCAGAAAATAAACAAATACCCATGTGATTTGGCATCATTAAATACAACTAACAAAAACAAAATCATACAAAACTTAAATATAAAATAGAAATAATGTCAATAGCAGCCACTGTAAATTATGGTTGGTCTGACCCACAAAATTATTAATAGCCACCGATCTGCACAGATGAAAAAAGAAAATGAAAAAACAAATTTACATAAAAATCTGAATAAACAGGAAGTGAATGTAATTAGTTATAATAGACTCATGTCTGGCATTAAATAGTTAGTTTGCATGTTAATTATAATGTAATTGCAATGTAGCCATATTTGTAACATAACTTCCAATTCTATACATATTAGTATGAGTGTAATTGATTTCACATTATGTGAAGTCATTGAATTAGACTAGTGATTTACGACACCTTGTTTTTGTGAAATACCTAGAACTTAATATAAATCAGTTTTTATTCATTACATGTATATAACTATTACACATAGTAATATTTTAGAGTTGGCAGTTGAATTATTCTAACTTACTGCTTGCCATCTGAAAGTTCATGGGCTGTTAAAGTTATTTTTTAATTTTTCAGGAATACAAACTGATGTATGGAATGATTGTGTCAATAAAATCTTTCGTCAGAAGAATTTCTCCAACTGATATGTATCCTTTCATTGCCTTTATGCATCAAGTTTCAAGCACTCATACAAGAAAAATAGCTCATTCAAATTGGGCCTAAATTGTTTTACAAGTACTGTGCTTATTTTAGTGCCTGATTATAGTTGTAAAATGTTGGCTGAAAGATTTATTGTAATGTAAAATCATAACTTTTTTATTCAGACTATAAAATACTTAAATTATATTATTTAAAAAAATGCTGATGTAAATAAATTTTGCATTTTCTTTTTCATCTGCAAACCAGACATTAATTTCAAAGGCTGTACCAGGTTTGACATCACTAATACCAAATTTGACATAACTAATACCAAGCTTGACATCACTAGTACCAGGTTTGATATCACTAGTACCAGGTTTGACATTACTAGTACCAGGTTTGACATCACTAGTTTCAGTTTTGAAATCACAAGTACCAGGTTTGATATCACAAGTGCCAGATTTGACATCACTAGTTCCAGGTTTGACATCTCTAGTTTCAGGCTTGATAAAACTAGTACCAGTTTTGACATCACTAGTTTAAGTTTTGTTATCACAAGTGCCAGGCTTGACATCACTAGTACCAGATTTGACATCACTAGTACCAGGTTTGACACCACTTGTATCAGGTTTGACATCACCTGTACCAGGTTTGACATCACTAGTATCAAGTTTGACATCACTAGTATCAGGTTTGACATAATTAATACCAGGTTTGACATCACTAGTATCAGGTTTGACATAATTAATACCAGGTTTGGCATCACTAGTACCAGATTTGACATCACTAGTATCAGGTTTGACATCACTAGTATCACGTTTGACATCACTATTATCAGGTTTGACATAATTAATACCAGGTTTGACATCACTAGTATCACGATTGACATCACTATTATCAGGTTTGACATAATTAATACCATGTTTGACATCACTAGTATCAGGTTTGACATTACTAGTACCAGGTTTGACATCATTAGTACCAGGTTTGACATCACTAGTACCAGGTTTGACATAATTAATACCAGGTTTGACATCACTAGTATTAGGTTTGACATCACTAATACTGTAATAGTAAATAAATACAATTTTATTATTTGTATTCCTTGACTCTGGGCAGGAAGGATGGATTTCTAAGCTTCAGGACAAATAAATACAAGCTGCATTTTTATGAGACGCCAAGTGGTTTAAAGTTCATCATGAATACAGACTTAAATGTTCCCAACATAAAAGACGTGCTGCAACAGATTTACAGTTCGGTGAGTTATAAACAAACAAAAAAAGAAGATTAATTTTTAAAAATATAATTTTAATTTTTCCAGAATATTTTACATTTACATACAAATACACATATAATCTTAATTACCATACACAGGGTCAAATTTCACCTTTGCCGCAGTGCCCTTTCAATTTAACTTCTAACAAAGGCAGATATTGCCATGCCCTTTTTTCCTGCTTGCCCCATAGGAAACTCATGCTTGCTGTTGTGCCCCTGATGTGTTCCTTAAAATTGCGGTGCCCTCTTAATTTCTAGGAATCCAAGGCAGTAATCACCATGCCTCCCAAACACCAAAGTCTACATACATACATATGATTAAAATTTTTAAAATATAAATTAGCAAGTCTCAAACAAAATAATGATGAATAAGAGTTATTCTTTGGCTTTGTGAATATTTCACCTCTTAATCACTAAAAAAACAAGCGATTGTCTTTAAAAAAAAATAATACACCATAATTTGAAAGAAATATTTAGCCAAATCTGTTCCGTTTTCAAAAATTGTTCTGTTTTAGTGATGGTTCCATTTTATCTTGGTCCTGAAAGACCCATTGAACATGTTTATGTTTTTATCTTTCCAGATTTATGTGGAATACGTGATAAAGAATCCACTCCACGTTCTTGGAGTACCAATTAGCAGTGACTTGTTCAAGACAAAACTAGATGACTATATTCGAGGATTACCCTTCTTTCCAACAAAGGTGTCATAAAAAAAAGAGCAAAATATCACTTTAAAGTATTCGCAAACTGAAAGTGAGAAGTAAAGAGATTTTGTTATAAATTTCAATGGATGTGGCAATAATTATTTATTTTTATTTATTTACGTAAACAAATTTGAACCATGATTCTCAGTTGGTAGTGCTCTGGACTCTCAAACATAGAATCATGGTTCGAATCCCCTCAATGGAGGCTGAGATTTTTCTGTTACATTTGGTGCCAATGTAGGGATCAGGTGTGTTCTTAAAGCAAGAACATAGTTATAACCTAGTCAGAACCTGTAACAGCTCAACTAGCTGTGACCCATAGTTTCACTTCACTGGGGAGTATGTAGTAGTGTTAGCGTGAAGTGCACAAACTGGCAGTACATGTAGCTTGTAGGAATTTCCCTATTTGCTCAGTTGGTAGAATGCTGGGCTCTCAAACTGAGAATCATGGTTCGAATCCCATCAGTATAGGTTGAGATTTTTCTGTTACATATTTACTGATATGTTGACATACCAGTGTTTCAATTCATGATAGTTCATGATCAATACACCATTATATTGATTAACAAAAATTCTGTTATTTGGTAATTTAAAATACCAGTTAATTAAACTTAAGTATGTATGTTTCGTCAAATTTAAAAACCATCCCGGCAGCAGGTTTCTACACACCATGCATACACTTGTTGCTGATATTAACTTGGGTGTTTCAAAACCCAGATGTCAAGGAAGGAATTGTTTGTTTAACGAAACTCCAGCACATTGTTTATTCCGTGACTCATGATCTTTTAGAGGAAACCCGCTACTGCCACATAGGATGCTCTTTCTGATTAGCAGCAAGGTTTTTTTTATATGTGCTCTCCCACAGACAAGACAACACATACCATGACCTTTGATAAACCATTTATGGATCGCTGATCGGGGCAAGTGGCTTACACCTACCCATTGTGGATCACTTGCTCTGGGTTGGAGCCAGTATTGAGATTAAAAATCCCATGCCTCAACTGCAATTTGTCCCAGTACCTACAAGCCGTGAGATGGTTGATTAACCACTGTGCAACCGAGGCTGGTCCCCAGATGTCAAATGCACAACACATTTTGACCCATGTTTCAACTCTGGTTTAATCAATAGGTCTCCATAACCTATTGATAACGCAGACATAAGAAATTGGCCCAATGTTTGCAACTTATGGTCCACTACTTGCATACAGACTACAGCTTTTTGTTGACAGCAAGGGGGTATTTCCTTTAGACAGGAAAGGAGATATAACATGACAGTTTCACTTAGAAAATATACAAAAACCCAGAAACTGATACAACAATCAAAAGAAGATATTCATGGCCATAGCTACTAGTGATTGGCAATGGGGGCAGTTGTTACTCATGCTCCCCTGCTTAATACAAAACATTTCCAGACCAAATACCCCCAAACAAAATGCTCATTTGCCCCACTGACACCAAAGAAAATTTAGCTATTGCCCCAAACTTTAATTTTTTTTAATTTACAAGGTCAGTGTGTTGACATTTTAACACTGATACCTGTCATGTCAATAGTAATACAGGCATGGCGGAAACAAGTGAACATTTGGGAGGCCAACAGATCTGGGCATGAAGTGCTGAGTTTCAAGTGGATACGAGGTTATGCTTTTGATTCAACATTATTTTTGGGGCTAGAGCCTTCCCAGCCACCCAGTTCTGCTGTGCCTGTAACAGCCTTGTTCACAACCGTGATATAGTTTTTATCTTTTTGTTATCAGAATGTGTGCATCAGTGCTGGACCATTATTTATTGTGTGAAATAATGTACAGTTGTACTTCATATAATATTAAATAAAATCTTAATGCAATTGCATGTTCTATTCTCAGTTTTTTGTTTTAACATTACAGCATGGTTCTACAGTGTAGGGGTGGGTAATGCTAAAGAAAGGATTTTTTATTTAATGCCACCTCGGCACATTGTTTATTCAGTGACTATTACAATGAGGTGTCAGTGTTTGTAACTCACGGTTTTCACAGAAAACCTGTTACCATCATGCATCAGCCTTGTACACTACCATATCTTTCTGATAGGATGGATAGTTATACCTATTTTCATGCTTTTATCAAATTAATCTTCAAGCACAACTCTACATCCAACTGACACAATGGTTAAGCTATTGGACTCTTGGCTGGCAAGTACTGGAAACAAATCATTTGAGGCATGGGATTTTTTATCTCAGTATCGGCTCCAACCCAAAGTGTGTGCTCAGTGGGTAGGTGTATTCAACTTGCAGCAACGCTCGGTGGGTAGGTGTATATCACTTGCAGCAGCACTCGGTGGGTAGGTGTATATCACTTGCAGCAGCGCTCGGTGGGTAGGTGTATATCACTTGCAGCAGCGCTCGGTGGGTAGGTGTATACCACTTGCAGCAACGCTCGGTGGGTAGGTGTATACCACTTGCAGCAACGCTCGGTAGGTAGGTGTATACCACTTGAATCAACCAGTGGTCCATAACTGTTATCAAAGGCCATGGTAAGTTCTATCCTTTCTCTGGGATAGTGCATGTAAATTATCCCTTGCTATTTATCAATAAGAGTAGCTGCATAGGTGGAGGGGTTAGGAGGGGGGTTGGCCAGTTGGTTTCATCTCTTTTAATATTAACCTCTGTCCTGGGCAGACAACAGAAAGTAGTTGTGTGCCCAGGACAGTGTGCTTGAATCTTAATTGGATATAAGCATAAAAATACATACAACCAACCTCTTATTTCTGTGCAGTCTTTCCAGCACAGAGGTAAGTAAGAGTTGGAGCCAGTACTGAGATTAAATTAACTTTACTGAGATTTGATCTCTGTACCTACCACCCAAGAGTCCAACAGTGGCACAACTGGGGCTGATAACAGAAAAGGATGTTTTATATATGCTATGGAGGTCGTGTTATGATGGTGTCCATCCCATGCAATACCGCATATTTGCTGATTTAGAGACTGGTTGTTTTGCACAATAATAGGGACAATAAAGAAAAGGAAAATGACAATACTTATGCACCCTAATTTTTATTTGAAAATCCAAAGTTTTTGAAATGCCTTTTCTGGCTAAAACTTTCAAACTATAACAGACACCCTATGTACTTTGATATAATATTTGTGCTAAGACCACATGACCGTGTTACAATGATATAAAGAGAAATACTAGAAAAGATTATTTAGGCATTTTAATTTATATTTTTTTAAAGTAAAAAGTTGGGGGGCAACAATTGTATAGGCCCCTGTTCAGAAAGGATTTATGGCCCTGGTGACTGCTTCATTAAAAGAATCATTCCTATGCACCAGCAGATAGGGCGATTCCAACCATTGTTGGACTTCAGAGGTTTTTTTCTCATCACTGTAAATGAAATAAGTTTGCATTGGCTGCTGATCACGTAGCCTACTCTTCTAATTAGCAACTAGGGCCCGTTATATATGCTTCTCTCAGCAGGAATACACTTTTTTTTTAAGGACGTCTCTAGAGCACATTGATTTTTAATCTTATCAGCAGCTATTGGACGTCAATCATATGGTCATTCTGACATATG
>JAULBS010080501.1:0-19250 GCA_032355785.1 Symmetromphalus regularis | reverse complement strand
TATATAATTCTAACAATATATATTTATATACATGACATCTTGAATGGGATGGATAGTCTATTTTAAGGACATAAAATCAAACCCTTAATCGATGTCTCGTGTAGGTTTATTCATCCGGAAACTGCCGGAAACGACCGACGCCGGGTAAAGCCCGATAACAGAGCCATCAGTGCCACATATAATATCAGCACATCAATAAAAAGAACTTCAACTTCTCCACACACCATACACGAGTCGGGCCTAACACGCTCAGTTATCTCCCCGGCCATGACTGACAGCATGAAATATAGTCTCCCCTGTTCGAACTCTCCTGTGAACAAAAATCAACAGATGGTTTTCCCAACACAACGACGGTCGAATAAAGATCGGGAACGCTTCGTCAGACACAGTGGTAGTCTGAGTGGAAATTAATGAAGTCATTCAAATCTGGCAAGTGCTGTGCAAGAAAAGAAGTTATCCGCTACCCAACACTAATGAAAAATTTCACAGCATATAAATCATAGCGCGCACCTAGTTGTTACGTCGGCGCTCTTTGACATTTGGTGACGCTGCGCAATTCAGCGGTGTGCATCGTGTCAGTTCGTGACGTCCCGTAAAACACACGTTAATGGAAAGATTGTGTAAATATGATACATGTCAGGTAAATACCTCTCACTTATTGTACATGTATGCAAATATGTTACACGAGGAAAACGAGTCTAGTGCCACACTGAACTTGAAGAAAGTGCTTTTATTTGTACTTTTATACATGATTTATAATTTTTTTTGTTAAACTGGTATCTACTAACGAACAATTCCATTTTATTTTATCAGAATTCCTCTATGCGAGTATATGCATGTATGTGTGTGTTTATACGTGTGTGTTTGTGTTTCTACATATGTGTTTGTGTGTTTATGCGTTTATGTGTTTGTGTGTGTATGTTTCTATGTGTGTGTCTGTGTGTTTTTACGTCTATGTGTTTGTGTGTATGTTTCTCTGTGTGTGTGTTTGTGTGTGTGTATGTGTGTGTGTGTGTGTGTGTGTGTGTGTGTGTGGTCTCTTTCTCTGTTTCTCCCTCTCTCTCCGTCTACATCTCTATTTCTTTCACTCCCTCCCTCTTCCTCTCTCCTCTCTCTCTCTCTCTCTCTCTCTCTCTCTCTCGCTCTCTCGTGCTGTGCTGTGTGAGTTTACGCATAACAAAAAAATGAAGACGAAGAATCAAGAAATATTATGAATATTATGCTGATTATTATGGGTAACTGCAAATAAACTCGTAATTGTTTGTATCGGTGCTATATTCAAACGGAATCTCCTGTATAATTATATTGGAGTGACAGTAAGTACCTCAAAGTGAGGTCGAGTATCTATCAAGTAATACAAGTATAAGAAAACGGTGTATACATTTATTCCGTAAATGCGAGCATGCTGTTTTTTAGAAAATAAATGGGAAAACAGATTTAGCTGTTTATTCGATTTCTGAGATATCTTATCAGATAAACGTTTTAATCATTCCGTGATTATGCTATTACTATATCTAAAAAGCACAAGAACATGTTTAACCATTTATTTCTTATTTATGAGAAATGGTAAAAAAATAAGTTAGCTGTTTATTTACATCTTTTTAGTTAGGCCAATATATCCATATTGCAATATATATCTGGTAAACCTCTTGTGAATGTATTGTTAAAACAGTCAAATGAAGTACTATGATGTTAACTGCTTAAGTACAAACAACAAATGTCTGAGAGCAACACCATAAAATTGACCGAAAGTAAAATTTTATAGCCGACATGGTGCGACAAACTGGCAAATCCTAAAATAATGGTGAGACAGCTAGCTAGTCATACTACTGCCATATATTACCCACTCTTCCTAATGACACACACATCTAGACTGCTAGATCAGATATTTACCCACTTATACCAATACATGCCTAAATAGGACACTGTCCAGAAGTGACAAAAATATGACGTCAATGGGAATAAAAGTATTCCTTTCCACTATTCTCTCAGGACTAGATAAATAGATTTGGATCATATTCTGATTGATATGTTAAGTTTTTATCAAAGTTATTCAATCTGCAACATAAAAATTCCAGACAAAATTACATGAATCCACATATTCAGTAATTCACCACATGTCCTTGA
The DNA here is from genome assembly GCA_032355785.1 of Symmetromphalus regularis. Classification (NCBI taxonomy): domain Eukaryota; kingdom Metazoa; phylum Mollusca; class Gastropoda; order Neomphalida; family Neomphalidae; genus Symmetromphalus; species Symmetromphalus regularis. Next base: position 17,123 of record JAULBS010080501.1, on the reverse strand, counting down.
TGATCAAGGTCATGTTACAAATTAATGATCACAGCATTTCATTAATTCTAAATTGTTTTGATGAGTACTTGTGTTGACAATGAATTACTCCCCCGTATAAACACCGCATACATTTATCCAAACTAATCAAAAGTATACATTTGTATAAATTAAAACAATAATTATGTATATTTCATGTATTAACACTTATGTTTTATAATGGGGATGCACAGTGAGCAATTGTCCTGGGGGAATATTGTCCAGAGTGAGAGGGGATATTGTCCGGGGGAATAATGCCCGAGGGAATATAGTCCAAGAACCATGAATTATATAGAGAAAAACAGATTTTGTCAGAAAACAACACTTTTTGCCACTGTAGAAGATAGTAGTGTAATAATGTTCTCACCTTATTTGTCAAGATTGTGTCTTTACGGTTTGAAGACACGTCATTGCTCTGTGACCACTTAAGACTGACTGCACGATTCATTTGGACTCTCATGACGTCAATGTCTGGTGGCTAGTTCATAGGTGCGTATCTTTAAACGGTATTTTATTATTTTAATTTTTATTATTTTATTTGAAACATCATTTGGCAAATAGCAAACTGTATTTTGTTGTAAGGTTTTCATTATTATTTCTTCTTATAATTTTTTATTATTATTATTTTTAAAACATCATTTGGCATAGCTTAAATTATGCAAATAACTAACTATGTATTTTAATAATGAGATGATTTCTTTTCAATATCAATATGCTTAGGCAGGATAAGGAAATCTATTTTGGTTGTTGTTTCTGGACTTCTTTTTATAGGGATGGGGAGATTTGTCGGACGTTAACAAAAATCTTGGTCTGTATTCTTTCTTTTCAGTGTGCATTTTACGATTTGTCATAATGTGTATGAAATGTCTGATACCAACAGATTTTTAAAATTTGCAATACTATTGCAGTACTATTGCAATAGTTCCTTCATTATTGCAATATTATCATGATATTGTTTTAAATATTGCGATATTATTGCAAAAGTCAAACTGACCATAATAGTTACCGCTACCAAAAATAAGTGTATCAACCGTAATAAAATTGAGGTATTTTGGATAACGTCGATTAGGGAGAGCAATCCACATTGCGTGCCACGTGACAGAGGCGATGGACGTTTTACATCCGGGTTATTTGCATAAAACACTTCCAATTTGTCAGCTTGATTGACAGGCAAGCCTGCGAGACGAACCAAATAAGGGTGATGGTGGAAAATAAGAAATCAAAAGGCGGTATTTGCGCTGACATCCATATTTAAGTCTGTCAGCGAGGACTTAGCAAAAATGTCCGACATCCGGGTTGGAAGACATGTCGAACGGTAACGGAAATTGACGAATGTGTAATAATTGATTCTTGTTATTGTGGTCAGTTGAGACGTTTTTGTTCATTATTCTTTTGTTGGTTGGAAAGTGATCGGCTAATGACGTTGTTAGTTGAATGAACTGATAAAAGCATTGGCGCTATCGAAATCACATCTCTATAGAAAACAGATACCAAAAGGAAGTTTTAAAAGACAAAATTGCGATAACTACGATCAATGTTTGAAACAACTAAACACCTATTGTTTCAGAATTAGTTATTTTAAAGGCGTGTTTCACTCATTTACTGTCACATTTGAGAGTTGATATACCATAATTATTGGGAGTCACATATTTTTTAAAATAAAAATAATATATTACAAAACTTAACAAATAATGGATTTTTTTCTGATTCATTCAGATATAAAAATTCTCAAAAAAAATTCGACTATAAACATTTCAACAACAAAATCAATAAGCACTGCTATAAACATTTTAATTTGTTTAATTCCAACCACATATTAATAAACAATTTAACAAATCATTCCACAAATAATTCAATAAACATTTGATAAAACAACAACTCAACAAGCATTTCAACAAACATTTTAACATTTCACTAAAACTTCAACAACTATTTCAACAAACATTTCAACAAGCATTTCAACATTTCAATAAAAACTTCAATAACCATTTCAACAAATAATTCAACACACAATTTAACACTCAATTCAATAAATATTTCAACAAACCAATTCAACATACAATTCAACATACAATTCAACAAATAATTCAATAAACATTTGGAAAAAAAAACCTCAACAAGCATTTCAACATTTTAGTAAATCTTCAACAACTATTTCAACAAACATTTCAACAAGCATTTCAACATTTCAATAAAAATGTCAACTCTTTCAACAACTATTTCAACACACAGTTTAACACTCAATTCAATAAATATTTCAACAAAGCAGTTCAACAAACAATTCAACAAAAAATTCAACAAAACATTCAACACACATTTCAACAAATAATTCAACAAATAATTCAACACACAATTCAACATGCAATTAAACAAACAATTCCAACTGCATGTCACCAGTGCATAATGCTAGAGGCGGGACAAACTAATAATAGAGATGGTGATTGACACATAGCCAGCAGGACAGCCAATTATATTTTCACCTCTTGTTTCGTCCATTTCTTCTTTCAGTCCATACGACATGACATCTAACATGACATGGATGTTTGAGTCTTTTCCCGCGAGGGATGCCCCGCAGCTGTCTTTCTCCTCGGGTTCTGGCCACTCACTGTAATGTCAGGGGGGCGACAAAGGCCCCGTCAGCCGACGTCAGAGAAAAGAAGAAGGACATGGCGTAGAACCTTGTTGTATACCGCTATTGGACCAAGCTATCTTGGTTAGTGGTCAGTGCAAATTATTACATGTCAGATGTCACTTGAAGTCAGCACAGGTTTACGTCCAATGAAAATATAGCAAAAACAGTTTGACTATTAATCCATTCGTTCAGTTTCTGGTGATTTCGGGTGGTTTCCAAAGGTTATCATAGATTTTGTTCACCATTTTATTTTACATGTCGACCATCACATGGTTACGTCCAAGTTAAAATAAACTAGTTTTAACAATTGAGACATTAGTATAAATTTGAAAATATATAGATATAGAAATGGTATATTTACAGTATTTTTACACATGATTTAGTTTTAAATAAAAATAAAACTGCATTGGCGTTTTTATATATAATAAAAGTCCATTGATCTTTGCTATTCCTGGAGCGAACGAGGGAAAAAAAGAAGGAAATTGGTGTTTGAATATATATAAACATTGACATTAGCAAAATGTACTCATTAACTTTCGTCTTCGTAAATGTTAAACTTCCACTTGGATGAAAATTTAACATCAGTCCATCGATATTGTATTTTTAAGTAAACCTGACCAAACGTCAACGTTACATTACATAATTATTCTTGCATTGTAATGGATTTAAAATAAACTTTGTAAACTATTTTGTTGAGTATATAATAATATTGTAAATGTTCACGCATTTGAAATATGGAAGGTTCGTTTACTACTATAGACATTTTCCTATATGTACAAACCATAATTGTATTCGGGGAAGTAGGTTAAGGTACGAATTTAAATTAATCTCGAAAAGATCGGCATTTTATGCATATATTAATTTTGGAGGTCTGACAGTTTATAGGAATTGTACAAAATTTTTAATGGGAAATATTGGTAATTTGGAACGACCGCTGAACACAGAAGGAGTGTAAAAAGTAATAATAAAAGACAATCCCATTACATGTCTGTTATTTTACAAACTATATTCCATCATCACATCAGTTATTGAAATAATTAATTACACAACAATTATTATTATTATTATTATTATCTTTTATAAAAATAACTAACTACACAACAATTATTATTATTATTATCATTATTATTTTTTTTAATATTTTTTTTTTAATGTTTCATGAATTCATTAATTACGATAGATCAACGTATTAAACTAACTTTTTTTTCACAATTCTTACAACATATTTTCATTTTATATTATAATTTCCTGTAACGATTAAAATTCTGGCTTAAGATACGTGCAATAAATTATACTTAACTTGGCTCTTTTGTCACTGGATCCAAACAATGAGTTGAAATGACAAAGGTTGCATTTGTGCACCAATCAGGCCATGGTCATTACATGTTGCGGGAGAGTTGATTAACAAGTTAATAAAATCTGACGTTTATTGCATAAAATTAACCGCCTTTGTATCTTTGGGGTTACAGTCTGGGGCTGGTTTATTTATCTTGCTGTTAATGATTAATGGGAATATGGATTTTTCTTTAAAGTTGTCATACTTGGTCTAGTTCATATCAAACACGTGTTCGAGGCTGTGCCGTGATGAACTATCCGTTTTGCACAGATTTACTCATACAATGAAATCGCCATCTGATATTACATTCTTCATTGTTGATGCGAAATGGACAAGCCTGTTAGATGTCAGGACTAGTTTGCGTCTAAGTTGTATAGTTTTATTTAACGTATAATTAGAATTGTTAGCGTAAACAGATTTCAAGACAAACCGAGTGATGCTGTTATCACTGGTCCGTATCCCAGTGTGCGGTATATTTATTTAATTATTTTTATTATTTATTTAGTTTTTATCAATTAATTAACAATTAATTAGTTTGACAGTGGTTCACAAGTGCAGGCTATTATGACTTTGCTTTCGTATTGGACTTTGCCTCGTACAGAGATATGGTTTTGAACTAGATAAAACTTGTTTTACAGCCAGACTGGCTCTGATCCCACTCTTACCAAAATTTACAATTTGTATGATACGATAGGTACCTTCATTCTAATGCCTGTTATTATAACAACCATCTGTTCTCTCACCGTTCAATATTCCAGACCTACCCATGTTTTTTTGTTTTATTTTTATTATTACTTGTTTCATATATTATTATTATTTATTTTTTAATCATTTGTTTTATTTTTGTGTGTGTTTCGTTGTATTTGGGTGTTTGTATCTTATTGTTTTTTTGTTTTTGTTTTTTTAATTATTTTATTTTAAGAGGATCTGGAGAGAGGGAAGGTTCTGTTCACACTGACGCATCTATAAAAAAACCATAATGCAGACAATCTTTAAATGCGACCATCCCAAACTCATGAAATGACCTGAAAACTGCATCCTTTAAAATAATAATAAAAATCGTTGATGCCATAACTAAACCAAAAATAGATCCTCATCAGTATGTAGGAAAATATTGTTAGTAAACATTACCAATGCCTCACTACATCACATAATGACCGGCAACCGTCCCTGGGTTCTCACTTAGCTCTGAAGATCACATTGTGGCGATAAAGCTTTGCGCCGAAACGTTTCACAGTTGGGCGCCCCTTGTGAAACACCTTTAACGACAGCACAGAACAGTAAACAAATTGATAAGTGATAAACAAATTGCGCCGCATCACACGGCAAGTTTACAACAACTTATCATCGACCGTTACATAAAAGGCGAAGAAGCCATGATTCAGAAGCGCCACCTGTGGAGAAGAAGTTAAGGGGCGATAACATTCCTCTATGCCGATAATTGCAAATGTATTGGTGATTCTGGAATAAACGTAAGCAGTTTCTCCCGCCTGTTAATAAAATGTATTCGTCCGTTTATTGTAATAATTTACAGGTGTAGGCTTTGTTTTTAACAGATGAGTTTTTTGTTTTAAAAAAAAAGGAAAACTGTTACAGGAAGGACATTTTTAAGTTAAACAATTTACTAAAATAAATGGTGTTTTTTTTAATGGAATTAAGTTTGGTTTTCCTTACCGTATAACATTGTTTAGGTCATCATGAAAGAAAATCGAAAATATTTTACATAGAAAAGAATCCCTATTTTAGGTGTTAAAGCAAACAATTTTTAAATAGTACTATTATTTTTTTCTTCTGGTACCAGCTAACACATGGTTGTGTCTCAAAGAAAAAGTTAAAGGAAAGCATATTAAGTTCACTTCAAAAATACAAAGAGATCATTTAGTATTTGTGTTGCGTTACGGAAAAAAGATAATAGTCGGGGACAGCAGGAAGATTATTATTATATTTATTAATTTTTTTTTAATTTTTTTTTTAAGATTCTGATGTATTTCGTTGTTAATTAATTTGGATTCTGATCAACAAAGTCAGTTTATATTGAAAGCCATAAAAAGGGCGAGAGGTATTTTTATCATATGTCGTCGAGAAGTTCAAACAAAAAAAAACTTAAGTTTGAGAAAAAATTCTTATGAAAATAAGAAATTAAAATATTGTGATGATAAATTATACTGGTATGTTGGAGCAAATTGTTTTTAAACCAAATGTCCATTTAAAAAAAAAATATTAGAAAAAGAATTGTGGTGAATTTTGAGAATGACTAATATATTTTATTTTTTATAAATATAAACTGTGTAATAATTATGTACTGTCGCAGCTAGGATCGATACGATGGAATAATATCAATGTCACCATTATTTCGTCAAATTATATTGCAATTAACCGTTATCGTCATGCAGAACGTTTTGAAAGCAATAATATGTTAGTTAAAGAAACACATTGATATTTATCTAAAGTGCTAATAATAAGAACCCGTTTACTGACGGAAACATTACACCCGACTGTAATCAAACAGACAGAACTGTCAGAAACTAAAGTGGTCAGTGTTAATTGGAGTCCAGCGCCCCCTGGTGAGTTCTAACACCCTCAGCTGCTGCTGCCATATTGAAATTGTTTTGTCGAATTTCTTATCTCCCACCTCGAAAGACAGGTGCACCGCTGAGTGTGTGGGGTCGGAGAAAGTGGCAACCGAATACCTATAAACACGGCAAATTGCTCACAAGGCATGAAAGACCTGTTTGGCTCTGGTCAAGTCTCAATCAGATCAATTGGAGAGAAATGATGACGATAGCCTTGAAACTTGATATATTCTTACTTTTTAGCACAAATTAGCGCTTTTTAGCGCTTGAAAAAAAGTTCCGTGTATTTCACATGAAATGATGCCGCACTGCCAGGTTGTAGCACCTGCTGTTGACGTGTCCAACGTGTCAGGTGTCACAACCATTTATAAACTTAATTTGTGTGTATCCAGAATTACTTTTTTCTTTTGATTTTTGTTGTTGTTGTTGTTGTTATTATTATTATTATTATTATTAGTTATTAATTTAAATCATTTCTAATCAATTTTATTTCAATTATATGTATTTATAAAATGTTCATACATTTATTTTATATTTCATAAATAAAAAATGTATTTTCGTATATTTGTATTTGTATTGGATGTAAATATTTCCTATTGTCATACATTATAATTATTATACACAAAATAAGTATATTTCATCTTAGGAAAAAATAAAATTATGAGATTTCTGCTTTTCGAGAATGTAAAAATAGAAAAAAATACTTGTGAATTATTTTTTTAGATAATTTTTAATCATTAACAAGAATTTGCCAGCATGGTGGGTCAGTAAGAATGTGAAATGAAATGAATTTTATGACTTGTTAACGTATGTTTCTGGTGTATATTTCAAACTCACTTGCGTGTATGACAGGGCAATTGTATAGATGTAAATTGCTTCAAGTTGGTGAACATTTTGAGAATTTCAACAGCATCCCTGTTGAAATGTCTCGAATTTCACCCGAAACCGTGTCCCTCCCAAAGAAAATCTGGGGTGTATCGGCCACAGCTGGGCCCGGATAACGGAAACCGGCAGCTGCGCGCGGATAACTCTACATATGCGTGCTGCTAACCTTCACTCCTTCCGCCTAGGCAGCTAGTTCCAAAGTTGTTAGTGCCATTAGAAATGAATATCTCGAAATAATTGCTTCCTTTTGGTGTCACTTTCTAGACAGAAATAGACAAGCGTAGAAGTGAAAGTCGGCTTCTTTTGAACGTCTCTTACGGGTTTCATCTATGATTATCACGCTTCCTTGATCTGCCCTTCCGGAATCGATGTTCTATGGAGGAGAGTATAGTCCAATGTCCGTTCCTCAGACCCGATCAGCTCTGTCAATCACGTGGTTTGGAAGAAACCCGTGCCAAGAGTTGTTATTGTAACACGTTCAAAGTCATTCCGCCGCCATTGGTCCCGGAGCCGAGTTGTTTTCTTTAAAGACGTTCTGAGCATTAACCCAGTTGTGAAGTTAGTATTTACCTAACTGACCTGACCCACTGTATCCAGTCGATAATGGGCAAACGGGAAGCAGTGATAGAACCATCTTACATCAGTACATTTCCATGCATTCCCGTGAGACGATAACAGTCTGAGGTGTAAAGAAATACAATTCTTCTTCAAATAAACGTATGCTGGAATAACAAAACATAAGAACAATCTGTTGCTATTATCCACAGTGATGGAATTACAGAAGTCAGAATTATATACTTCATTGTATTCAGAATGATTTGTCTGTACAACAAGATGCCTCCACAAAGTCACGACTGTATAAGCTCTCAAAACGATGATAACGTTTAGTTGTACTTATTTATGCGCTTATATCCAATTAAAGTTCCAACCATGTTTGTCCAGGACAGAAGTTAGTGCTAGTAAGAAAGACAAAACCCACAGCCGCCACACTAATGTGTCTACTCTTACAGATAAGCAGCAAGGGATCTTTTATATCCAAAATCGCACAGACAGTATGGCACACACCAGGGTAATGATAAAAAAGATGGTTTACGATACTAATCAAAATTAATTTTACAAAGGACCATTATAACTATATATTATAGCAAATACTGAGTGAATCTCATCGGGATATGATGTTGAAGCGCAAAACATTTGTTCCATGGGAAGATTAAGAAAAATAAAATAATGAGAGTTTAACGACATCCTTGCACATTAATTAATCTGCGACTATTAGCTGTCCGATTTACAGTATTTGTTACTCATGTTCTTCACAGAAAACCAGCTACCGCCACATAGGTTTATTTAATTTTTCTTTTCTTTTTTTAATTAGTTATATACGTTATCAAGCAGAACACATATCATGACCTTTAAATAGTTTAATACACTATACGTAGACCACTGGTGGAACAATAGGTCCACTGAAGGAAATCGTTCCGACGACCCATCGCACCTAGGTCTAATGTTCTAGGTGAGTTATGTCCCATTACCTGAACGTTCACAAGTTATATCTAGTTTTCAGGAATATAGTCTTCTGTTAGTGATTAATAAATTTGTCAAGAATATGTTACCTTCAGCAAATTTTTATATATTTTAATATTAATTATATGATTTTAAACAACAGGGACCAGTTGTTCAAAGCATTGTTAAGCTAACCATGGGTATCTTCATAGAAAGTTCAAATATAATTCTGCTTTGATGATCTATGGATACCTTAGACTACATTAAACCTAGTTTCAACATATCTCTTCAATTCCTATTTGCAATGATTTATAATTTGGTTTTGAAATATTCAACTAACCCATGATTAGCGTAACCTTGCTTTGAACAACTGGTCCCTGAGAAGTAACCATTGAAAACATATTATTGTTCCACAGTGCTAGATGACCAATAAAACAAAACTATATTAAAAGCTGTAATAGGAAATAAGTGAACAGCGTAGTTCATCAACACATTTCCGAGTCGTCTCCCTTGGATTACTCAACAAATCATAACGTTGGCCGACGGTGAGAGGTTAAACTGGATCATGAGTGTTTAAATTAACTGATGAAATTGCTTCATTATCTGGGACTTTACTTCATCTGGAACAAATTCTAGCAAACATGATCGGCTATCTGCACATGAAGGCGTCTTTCCATTTCCAACATCTGCAGTTTCGTAACGCACGTGGTCGCGCGCTCACGTGGGATTCGAGCCACTAATTCTCGCACGTGCACCTCATTTCCGTGTCGACTATCTGTGCGCGCAATTACATGGTCATTAGCAAACGAAGAGACTCGGTCCTACTCTTACATGATAAGTGACGGTGGACGTGCAAACCACATGCATTTTCCAGAGCGTTATAAACGATGATTGGATTGTTAAATATGCTCAGCGGATTTACTGACCCGTTACGAGGAGAAGATAACTAAAACCTATCTTGTCTTTTTGTGAAAAGAAACGAATGGTTGTTTAATGATGCTTCGTGACATTGTTTAATCCAGAAGTGGATCAGAGGGGAGATTTACGGATTTCACCTCCATTCGGCCAGCATTTGTTTCCCTTAATAATTTGGACACATTATAAATATTGTGACGGGTTATTAATGACAAAATCAATTTTTAAAATGTTAAAAATATCTTTCAAATATTTTGGAACAACTTCTCAAAATGTATGTACCCACTTCTGTAATCAGTATGTATTAGGTGACAAGCATAGCTATTTTGGATTGAAAATGTGATGTTGTTGTTGCTGCTGTTGTTGTCGTTGCTGCTGTTTCTTTAAATTATGGTATAAATTCGGACGATATTTCGCTGTATAATTCACTAAAATGATGTTTGATACTTTTCCTTATTTTGACCTTATACTTTTTCACTTGACGATTTTGTCTTTCCATCCCCTAAACTGTTTGGTGAAGAGATACGGTTTTGAATATTATAATATAATACTAAACAGTTTTGTCTTGTAGAGTTCAATAGTATACATAATTAATCAGCAAAAGAAGGAAAAAATTAATGTAAATACGTGTATATTTATCTAAGAACATAGTGCGTTAGACGGGTTTATAGCGGCCACTAGTTTAGATATATACTCAACAAAAAAAGAAAGTATGCATGTTGAAATATTTTTGTTTCATGGGGTGGTCACTGTAATGGTCCATTTGCAGCAAACACGTGCGTAACTTGTGATATTACTACACACACACCTCCTCCTAAATGGTATGGTTATCTAATTTCAGAATTTCTACCATGAATATCGTCTGGTTTATAAAATAAATGACTATTGATTACATGCATACTTTCTTGTTTGATTGAGTACGGTTACAACTGTCGACTAAATAAAAGTGTATAATTAAAAGGGCATTGATAATAATATTTGCACAAATAATCATTTATGACAGTTATATTACTTGTACCATCAATCACAGCTGCGGTTATAATATGTCCATATTTTTCGAACGATGACCCGGAAATATTTTGTATTTGGTACAATGCAACCATCACCGAGCGAAGTGGTACTCCTAACACGATAAGGAAGTGCGATTAAAAATGATTTTGTAATTAAGACCACGAGTTAACGACCCGTCACAATATTTTAAACGTGCAATGCTCAGATTCTGTAAGCGGCAATGGCACTCGGAAATCTACGTCACATTAAGCCATTGTGTTAAATCTACGTGCGAATTCATCGGCATAATTAACTCTCCGTGTTTAACGATTCCATCAAGGCATTTTCGTAAAATGACTTTTTTTATATATGAAAAGTCGCGGGATTAAAAAGTCAATGTTGGTGATCGCTACAGCTGCACGCAAGACGAAATTACCCACCTGAACATAAACGGAAACTCAAAGTGAACAAATTGTCAATTTGCTCAAATCGTTCCTTGTTACAATATGGGACAAAAGACCGTGAAGAATTGTTTCTATGGGAAACGCATCAACGGTCCAGTGAATACCATCACGCACGCGCATGCGTAATAAAGCGTAACGGGACTCGTTGGATCATGGATGATAAAATGTTTGGGGGATGAATCAGTAATTATCAATGTATACTGAACAAAGCAAACATCATATGATTTTATAATGATCAACACTTGTTTAAAGATATAGGACAAAATAGTAATATATTAAATATTCTTTACAGTGGCGGGTCCAACAACATTTTTGGAAGGGTGGGGTGGGGTGGGTAATAATATGATGCCAAACTTTAACTTTAAAAAAACATAACAATAATATATATTCTTAAAATGTTATTTTAAATCGCAAAATTTAGGAGACGGGCCCCTGGGACACTCCTAGATCCGCCCATGATTTTGTTGACTTGAATATAATGAGAGAGAAAGTCACAAGGGTCATACGATAAACCAAAAGAAAATACGATAAACGAAGTTTAGAAATGCCCATTTTGTACAATTTGTCTAAAACCTGAAAATTAAGGAACATAAATAAATAAAAAATAAATCCTTATTGACGCTAGTAGATTTTGTTTTCCAATCTTATCTTGATTATTTTGAGATAGTAGTTGTCAGACTGACATTGATATGTCGATCAAACCTGTATTATGCACCACCTTTTAAGTGAGTTTCCTAAAATATAAAAAATTATAACTTAGTAGTACCAATACGATTTGTCTTCTCAACGTAAATTACATGTTACATCTGTAATTCACATTATGGATAACCCAATCTTAAAAATTAAAATAGGGGGACTAGTGATTTTTCGTGGGGACGAGTAACATTTTAAGGCTACTAGTCCCCCAGGCAAGTGAAAATAATTTATTAATGTCTATCCCTGCAAATAGAAAAGCAGAAATGACAGTATTCCAATTACTATATTTTCAGAAAGTGACGGAAAACCGACAAAAAAAGATTGTCCACAGGCTTGGCTTGTTTTTCTCACACCTTCCTGAAGATTCACCAATCATCGACTAGTAACCGGCACAAGCTCACACAAAATGGGTGTGTTTGAGTTTAAAATCCGATTACTGTATGGCAGATTTCCCACCTGAAACCCGATCTCTGAGGTCCCTTTATTGGGGTCATGGGTCAGGAACATTGACACGTTATAACCACTGCAATTGGCAGATTTGTTGTATGGCATCAAACCAGAGATTCTGTAGGACGGCTGATTAAAACCTCGCACCATCCTCAGAGATCTCTTATTTGTCAACAGACAGAGTTGGGGTATTCAGAAAGCACGCAGCATTCGCGCTCGTCTAAGATTTGTGATCACCCCGAAGTCACGAACAAGCTAAATACGATCTTTTGCATGCCGTATGGACATCTTTGCAAACAAGGATCCAGCAGTCGATTTCAAACTTGCGTGACCGGAGCGGCATTTTATAGAGAATATTAGCGGTAATGAATACAGATAAAGACCCGACTTTAGAAATACCCCTCCCAGTTCATTTGACGGACAAACATAAAGGGAATAGTTGTAACAGTTGCGTCTCCGACATTCGTATGTTGGTTTACAATACGGTGCTAACCCGACTTTAGAAATACCCCTCCCAGTTCATTTGACTGGCAAACATGGAGAGAAGAGTTGTAACAGTTGCGTTTTCGACATTTGTACATAAGAGACAATAGTTGAGAATACGTTGTTAAATCGTCCTGCACAATTTGAAGATCGCGCGACACGGTTGGCGTAAAGAATAGGACCTCACCACAAAGGTACCCATAGTCAGGATAGACGTAGTTAAATATAATCCGAACAACAAAACGTATATTCAAAAGTATATACTAGTATATAAACAAGGTAGGATCTAAAAGTTTATGAGAAAACTGAGAAACTCTTGACTCCAGGGGCGGATGCAGGATTTCTGAAAGGGTGCGTCCAAATGTTGATTTCTGAAAAGGGGGGAGTCCTAAAGTGATAAGTGAATAGAAATGGGGTGGGGGAATGGTTAATTTTCACGCCCTCTCCCTCGGAAAATGTTGTTGTTTTTAAATCGAGAAAAGGGGGGTTCCTGACCCCCTGGACGCTCCTGGATCCGCTATTTGACTCGGAACTCTATATGACAGAATGTTGAAGACAGTAGATGTTCGAAAATCGAATGTGCATCTTGCGCCGCTGTTATATTCACAAGCACTGCATCAAACATCGTGTCAATAAATGGTACATAGTAATTCATATCGTAACATTTTCCTTGATATCAAAATGGTAAAACATCTCTCGTAATTTGTGTATGTGTGTGTTTGTGTCTGTGCATGTGCGTACGCGCGCGTTTACTTGTGCGTCTGTGGATGAGAGCGAACGTGCGTCGGGTGCGTGTATGTGCGTGTATGTGTGTATGGCAGGCGCGGTTCCAGCAATTGTGAATAGGGGCGAACGATGGAGGGCGAAGCACGACCTTGCGAGCGCTGAAGGGTTTACACAGGAAAAAAAATCACTGCCCGAAAATTAGGGGGGCATGCGCCGGGTGCGTCGCCCCACCCCCATGGAACTGCGTATATATGGTGTTTGAGCGTGCGTGTTAGTTCAATCATAGGCTGTTGGATTTCAAAGTTTTAGTAATTGTTTCATGTATACAAAGTGGGATTTCAGTTTCAAGAGTCAGACGCGAAAGATAAAAAGATTTTATATAGAGGATGTCGGCTATTACTCTATATGAATAAATATGTTCATAGAAAGGTGGGTTTTACTAATATAGTATTCATTCACAGTTAAATAGTTAATAACAGGCACGGATGCAAGATTTCCGAAAGGAGGGTGGTCCAAATGTGGATTTCTGAAAGGTAGTTCCAAATGTGATGAGTGAATAGGACTGGGGGGAAAATGGTAATTGTTTAAAATAAAATTCGAGAAAAGGGGAAAAGGTGTGTCCGGAGTCCCTGGACCCTCCACCCGATCCGCTACTGAATAATGTCCACTGTCATTTTCAAGTGCACCACGTATTGACAAAACGGGTTGTGTGTAAAACTTTGTCATACCACTTTGTTTTTCTTTCGTGTTATAGTCGCAAGAACTCCGAAAATATACACCTTCCCATGACAAAATGTTCACGTCAAAAATGTGACGTCAATGAAAAAGACATCAAGTAGGCAATATGAGTGGACGGTACGCTGACCGCCGGCGAGCGCTGTGATTTATTAGCAGAACACACAGCAGGGGGCGATGTGATGTTGTAAACCGCTGATTGATGGCTCGAGAATGTTGAACTCCACCTGGTGGTGGTCCCGTGTACTCCTCATGTGATAGGGGGGTTAGGGGGCGGAATAGTGATTTATGGGTGGTCAGAAACGAATTTATTGCGGGAGACAGCACACCGATTCCGGGACTATTTCAGTGACAAGGAATAAGCCACCATGTCTAAGGATTTCTCGGGAGGGTGGTATCAGATAGGGGAAGGTGATTTATATTTAAGGGGTCTGTGTATAAAATAAAAGTGGGTGATGAACTAAGCTGACCGACTTCAGGAGTGCATAAAACATTTTGAAAGATAGGCATAAAAAAAATTGGTGACTGAAGTGGTTCAAACCTCTACACATCTATCTATTTATGGACTCAGTTATCACAAGCCTAAAATACTGGCTTCAGAGAACAGACGAATCATGGATTACCCTAATACGTTTTCCCCGGATTTTAAATTTAATTTTTTTTTTAATTTTATTTATTATTATTATTGTTGTTATTGTTGTTGTTATTATTATTATTATTGTTGTTGTTGTTATTGTTTATTATTATTATTATTGTTGTTTTGTTGTTGTTGTTATTATTGTTGTTATTATTATTATTGTTGTTGTTGTTATTATTATTATTATTATTGTTGTTGTTGTTTATATTATTATTATTATTGTTGTTATTATTATTATTATTATTATTATTGTTGTTGTTGTTGTTGTTATTATTGTAATTGTTGTTATTGTTGTTGTTGTTATTATTATTATTATTATTGTTATTATTATTATTAATTATTATTATTATTATTGTTGTTGTTATTATTATTATTCTTGTTATTGTTGTTATTATTATTACATTCATTTATTTTATTTTATTTATCTGTTTATTTTAATTTATTTATTTTATTATTGCGGTTGTTTTGTTTGTTATTTTAGTGTTGCATAATGCTTCCTTTTCTTTCTTATAAGTTACCTATGAGGTGTTATGCCATTTAAAAAACATGACAAACTATCAATGACAATCTTCATTCATCCATTCAGAAATCCAACTGCCCACCTACCTAAATAATACTGTTTGTAATGTCTGAAGGAGTAGCCTCTTAGGCGGCGGGTTTCCTCTCTAATACAATCGCTGTTCGTACTACATATTGGTTATAAAATGTATTATTATGCATTACATGTATAAGTATTATTTATATATACCAAAGGACATTTTTATTTTTTTTATTTTGTACTTATATATTTCTTCTAAGCACACAAGTAAAAAAAAAATTCTATAATTTATATAAAAATAATAAACAATAAATAATATTATAAAAATCAACCTCGAGAATTAGTCCTCGGTCTAAGGGAAGTAACTCCTGTCGCCTTACTGAATTCTTATCCAGTTTCTTTTCCAGAAATTGATCGACATCCAGTTCACTTTGTAACGAAGGCGAAAACAGCCAGAAATGTAATTAGTTGCAAGTAATACATGACAAGCAAATCGTAAAAAAGGCGTGAGGTCAAAACGATGAAATTGTTCAATGTCTTTTGCATTATATTATAATATTAATAAATACATAATAATTATTAGTAAATTCATTTTCAAAATAAAGTTTTTTTTTATTTTACGACGCCTCTAGAGCACATTGATTTTTATCTATCATCGGCTTTGGACGTCAATCATATGGTAATTCTGGCACTGAAAATAACCCAAACTGCAAATTAATTTTCAATACAAATAAAAAAACAAAAGTTTACAAATTTTGTAATGAATAACTAATAAATATATTTGGTACTGTTTATTATTATTATTTAAAATTATGTATAACAGAAATAAAATCAACAGTACACGTATACAACTATTATATTAATTTGCGGAACAAAGACTTATTTACCATCTGCATCTCTCAAAACAAAATAGTTTCGCCACCGCCTCCATTTATGTATTATGCATATACAAGTATTTATATATGTATATTCATATAATCGGACGCCCCTCTCCACCAAAATTCCCACCTAACAACTTCCGTAAAATCTTGGATCTATCCCTGGCTGTAGTAGAGTCTAATAGTTTATTAACATCAGATCCAAAACTATACCCGCCTTCCCAACTCCATCAAAAAAAATATATATATCATTTAAAAAAAAATAATAATAATTAAATAAATTAAAAAAAAATAAAAACAGAAATACATAAATAAATAATATTTGAAAATGTTAGTAACTGTGGTTTATTATTAGAAATAAGTAGTATTAATATTAGAAATGTCTCTACTGGTAATATTGGTAGCATTATTAGTAATGGTTAAAGTGGTGGTGGTAATGGAAACAGTAGTAGTAGTAGTAGTAGTAGTAGTAGTAGTAGTAGTAGTGGTAGTTGTAGTGGTAGTGGTAGTGGTAGTGGTAGTGGTAGTGGTAGTGGTAGTAGTAGTAGCAGTAATAGTAGTAGTAGCGGTAGTAGTAGTAGTAGTAGTAGTAGTAGTAGTAGTAGTAGTAGTAGTAGTAGTAGTAGTAGTAGCGGTAGTAGTAGTAGTAGTAGTAGTAGTAGTAGTAGTA
>JAULBS010080500.1:0-33848 GCA_032355785.1 Symmetromphalus regularis | reverse complement strand
CCGCCCCCCCCCCCCCCCCCCCCCCCCCCCCCCCCGATCCACCACTGGACTGGTTTCATAGTCATTAGAATAAAAATGAATAAACACTGACTGTTCAAGCTCTTCTCGAGCCTTGGCCAACTCCTCCAGTTTCTGCTGAACGTCATCACTGGCATAATGGGTGTTTTGTAGCAGCTGCTGTCCTAGCAATTCAAAAGCCTGGAACGTGCCGGCTCGGGCATCAATTTCAGTACGGTGTTCCTAAAAACAAATTACAACATTTCATATAAAATACACTTTAACGATTTAAAAAAACCACAGCTAAAGAAAAAATGTATAAAATATTAGAAAAACAAACTTAATCAAATAAATAAGCTGTAAAAACAGAACTAGCAAGTTGTGAAAGATGTTGGCATACTATCTTGAGAAGAATATACAAAATAAAATACAATTATCTAATTTTCAGTTCTGGTAGTTGGTCAAATAGACTACTGGAACAATGTAGTGTTTTCACATCTGTAATACAGGCAGATAGATCTTGAAAGATAAACACAATGTTAAGAAGAACTGTGTTAAAACAAAAATAAACATTTGACATGAAATAGGGTAGCCAGTGTATGCAATTAATTGTTCAACATGTCTTTAATACAAATGACAACTTTTCTCACAATGAACATAAAGAGAAAAAGATAGGTATTATTTTCCAAAAGTAGGACAAGACGTGGTCAGAAGAAATTTGTTAACATAGGCAAACCATGCAGGGTTAGGAGTTGTCTAGATACAATTTTACTTTTTAAATGTTCAATAATAATCGGTTTTACAAACAGTTTTGAGATTGTTTGGGCCATCATCCGATGTGAACGACTTTAGTTAGTTTCTAGCAGTTTGACTATTGCAAGATGCACTTTTTATGCTTTGAAGCACATTTCAGCAGGAAATGCACACACTAACTACTCTAATACATTGTCAACAAAAAATATCAATGGGGGTGTCGCTAAAATATTTCTCTCTTTAATTAGCCCCACAATGCATTACCAGCCCAGTTATAATTTAATGATTTCTGAATACAAAAACATATAAAATTATGTATTATAATGCTTTCAGTAAGCATCTGACACTATTGTATACTAACAAAAATTTTGTGGATGTCGTTTTGGCCAAGATGTTAAAAATATGTGAAGCCGGTTAACCAAATGTTTGAAAGTAAAACATAAAACGAAAATTCAAACCAAATTTGAAAATACATTGGCCAGACTTGCGATTTGGATTTCTATATTAAAAAAAGACATCCCTATATATAAAAATAAAAATGTATTTATGTTTTATGATTATATGTTAAAACATTTAGAGACCGACTAATTAATGAAGTGACAATTATGTCACTTGTTTTTTTAAATGGACAAACATTAAACTGAACATATTTTGACAATTATTAATTCTCAAGAGTAAAAAAATTATAATTCATTTGATAAAGAAGTGAATAACTGTATTTTGAAAGTATTTAGGATTTTGTTGGCAATGCAGGCCATAGGATTTTACAGTCACAATCGTTACCAGTAGTGTGTCAGTACCGTGTTGCCAAAATTATGGAACCGAAATTTTGTTTCCCATGATTTTCGTATCACTGTCTTATTTTGGATTACCGAAAAACAGTTTTCAATGCTGATGGGTCCCCATGATCCAAAATCACGGAACCAAACAAGTGTTTCCCATTAAATTTGAAATCCTATGACCTGAAATACCCACTGAAACTGATACTTTACAAAATATAAGACTTCACAGAATAAGACAAGTACTTTCCACACTGCTAGTTCATGCACACATGTGGAGTTGCTCACATAGCAACCATGTTGAATTACAAACATAAAATCAATTACACACACATCTCTGACAGCCTAGCAAGCTCGGTTATGTATCAATACTAGGAGCTTGCCTCGGCAAGTCACAATCCATGGTTAGTTCCTGAAAGAAAATCTTCTATAAATTCTAGATGTCTTTCACAATCGGGCTAAATATCGTACCCATCATCAGCAGTCATTTATAAAATGTTTTATATTATACCATGACAGAAGTTCTCTCTCATTATATTGTGTAAACAATTACAATCTTCATTCATAGTTACATCCCAAAATTAAAACTACATAAAAAGAAAACTGTTGAATTTCCACAAAACAATGTTAAAATATATTATAAAGGAAAAAAAAAAAAGAATTCAAGATAAGTCTTTTTTGTCGAAATAAGTTTTTATACTATAAAATTAAAGTGCACATGTCATTCATGAATGATTGGCTACCTAGGAATGAAATATCACAACTCAAAATCTTATTATTACCAATTAAGCATTTTCCTGCACTGTGATCCAAAATATCTTGCATACATCTTGAGAAATTAAAAAAATCTGTTTATAACAGCAAAATGAATAACATTTTTTCTCTTCAAAGTCGAAACCTAAGTATTTAGTGTTTATCAAATTACTATAACAACAGTATTTACATTTATGAACCAGTTTTCTCCTTTAAGAATAACAGAAGAGGAATGCAATATCCAAGAGACATTTCAATTCAGGAGTGCAATTTAGCAAGTTTTAACTTTTAGGCAAGTTCGAGCAATTACTCTCTTCAAATGGAGAGAATTGTTAAACAAAATGTAGTGAGAGAGAACTACTGTTGATAGAAGTTGGGATATTATTAGCAAGAGAGGGTGGGGATGGGAGACCTATCCATGATGCATGACACTAAATCATTCTCCACACGGTTCGTGCAGTACGTTGGTTATTGACACGCCGTGCAGACTACCTCGTCTTCATCCTCCTCCTCCTCGCCCGGCAGCGACGTAATTCCATAATGACTCACTATTTCTGAACTGAACATCTGAAAGTTTATTTAACAGCCCACAACAATCAATAAAAACAAACATAAACAAAGGCTTTTTGAAAATGATTATATGCAGTGAATAAAAAGCAGTAACTTCAAGTGGTGACAAATGTGATAAAAAAATAAAATAGAAATAAAATAAAATTGGATTATCTAGTGGCAGTGCTTATAAAACTTTTAAAGGTGATTTCTGATTCCTGGGTTCAGTAACATTAGGTCATACCGTAAAAAGTAAAGTTTGTTTTATTTAATGACGCCTCTAGAGCACACATCAATCATATGGTCATTCTGACATGTTTTAGAGGAAACCCACTGCCGCCACATAGGCTACTCTTATTGATAAGCAGAATGGATTTTTTATATGCACCGTCCCACTGACAGGACAGCACATACAACAGCCTTTGATGAACCAGTTGTGGACCACTGGTTGGAACTGAAAATAGCCCAAACTGCAAATGGGTCTACTAAGAAGGATTGATCCGACGATCGATAGGTCATACCGAAACCTAGCATTAAACATAGGCTATGAAACACCCAGTACTTTGATCTACAACTATGGGTTCGATCTTTCAAAGTACTTGAGTTATATCAAGCAGTGTCATTGTATAACTTTGAGTTGGGCTACTGAAACCTGTGCACATGAAATATCCAATGCAAATAGCATTGTGCTTTAACCTAGAGATCAGCAGTAGGTTTTCATAACTCGCCAATAAACCAGGTATGAGAAACTGGTCCTGAAATCTGGACTCAAGAGAGTAATGTTATGACAATGCTACAAAAATAGCATCATATTAAAATCTAAACGTTAAAAGTCTCAAATCCAGACTTTTAACGGTTTTTTTTAATGCACCAGGCAGATTATTTTTTAATTACTCCCAGCCTAACCCAATACATTTTTAAAGCAACTACCCTATAAAGAACAAACAGTAAAAATATTAGCAACTGAAGTCTATCATGGTTGTTAAACACTGATAAAAGAAAATCCTGAACTCAAAAATTGTGTATAACTGTGCAATAAATCTACTAAAATTGTGCACAAAATATTTAACTTGACAATAAAAATCCTGAACTATACGTCTATACTCTTAAAGAGTGTAAATGTTTCTTGAATCTCACCTGGTGTCGCTCCAAAAGAGCTTCAGCACCGGTAACGTCCTTGGCAAGTTCATCAGACGACACGAGCGCCATCATACTGTTGATCCAGGACGTCAAATCTCGATAGTCGCTGAGGAAACGTTGCAAATCATACGAATCCAACAGTTTCGTCTTCCGAGCATCGGCCTGCAGTAACAATAATACTTTATTATAATGTTAAAATTAACACATTTCATTTTAATTATTTTTTGTTTCTTAGTTTATTAACAGATAAAAAAATGATTCAAATCTGTCAACATTTTCTTATCTGTACAATAATTAATAATTTTCAAACTTACTCAGCTCACCCACCACAATGTCTAAAATCTTGGGAGGATGTTAATTATATATTTGAATCTGTACTTATAAACAGACCTTGAACACAAACACACATCCTACCCTTGTACAAAACTGAAAATAGCAACCCAAATTAAAAACCTTTATTGTTTTTTCTTTTAAAAAGAACCTATAAATAATTTTATTTGTCAATACTGTACGGACTTCACATGTTCTTCTGTGTGTATTTAAATGCAGGGTTCATATATCTTTTTCACATAAATTTTCATTCTTTTTCCAAACTTTAAATCATTTTTCAAGACTCACCATTTATTAATTAAATTGAACACACCCGTATTTCTCAAAATCTTACAGTCTTACATATGGCCAATTTCCAAAAGCACACATCAGATGTGCAATCATTGGAAAATTTTTGCCAATTCCACTCACCATACTAAAGTACAGCCAATGTTTACTGATAAAAAAACTAAACTGTGTTCTTTATGAAGTACAATAATGTGCTCATTTTCCATACTTGTTTCAAATTTTCACACAAAATAGTTTTTTTCCATACTTTTTTCAAACTTTCACACAAAATTGTGCTTTTCAATACTTTTTCCAGTCCCAGAAAATGGACAATCAAAATTTGATATTTTTCAATGAGTTGTAAAAACCGTATGGGTGACTATTTACTAAAGTCCCATATAATATTGCTTGCCTTCGATGTAAGTTCGTTCCACATCTCATTGATTTCTGTCTGATGTTCGTGAATGTTCTCCGACTGCTCAGGGTGAGTCATCATCAGGCGCTGAGCAAGTTCATCAAGACCACGCACCTTAAAAAACAATGGATGTCATATACAAAATGTAATGTGAACATCCATGGACAACAGAAGAAACCTATTATTGCTAGATACACTATTTTAATAAACAGGAAAGTTTCTATTGCTTTTATTGTCCAATAACAAAGGCAGTGCATATGATGATATTTTAATTTAAAGAACTTGTGTGAGCTTTAATGGTAAAAAGAAACATTACAAAAAAACACCATTAAACGATTTTCACATCATTATCTCTCTGTATGTTAGGAACTTAGTCATTTCAAATGAAAATACATTTCAAACAAATTATTCAATTTTCTTTGAATGCAAAAAACAAACATCCCAAAAAATTGACAAATATTCAAAATATACCACATTTCACTCATTGCTACTTCACATTGGGGTAAATTTATGAAGAAAATATTTAAGGATTGTAAATGTACGTAGTTATATATGTGTAAATCCAGCCCATTAAGTTTTTTGAGAACAATTTTCATAGCACTTGTTGATTTCTAACCTTTTCTCCGAGTGCAGCGAGATCTCTCTCAAGTCCTTCATGTTTGCGTTGCAGTGCCTGCGTACTGGCAAGATCATGACCATAGTTGTCATTGTTCAGAGCAGTGTCCTTCTCATGAATCCAATCCTTAGTTTCATCCACCTCCCTGTTAAAACATTTAATATCATCAAACATTTTATTTTTTACATTAAGATCAAGTAGGGGTGCAACGATATACCCGTATATTGCAATACTTGCTGAGAACGATACATACCACAATATAGTTTCATATATCGCGATATATTTTATCTAATGAATATCCATCTATAAAACCTATGACTATGACAGTACTGAGGAAGTTATAAAAATAAAAATTTAATTTAATTAAAACATAAATCTATTATGTCTATTATTCTCTTTTTTCATCAGAAATTGGCACAGATCAAAATATGACTTTCTCACATCTTGGTAATTAATCAAACTGTATTGCAGTATGTACTGAAATATGGTTTGCTGTATACAATATATCGCAATACAGTTTTGGCCATATCGTTGCACTCTAAAATCAAGTGAACTTCAGTGGTACAGTCGTAGGACATCTGACTCTCAAGCTGAAGATGATGGTTCAGAACCTGTCTAAGCCTGGCTTACATTTTGACGTGTCAATAGCTGATGATTAATAAGTTAAAGTGGTGTCATTAAATTAAAAATTCCCAACAAAAACCCAATAAAAACAGAAGTGTATTTTTTATGGTCATAATAAAATAAACTAATCAACTTTTACAATTTTGAGATAAACTTGATTAAAAAGTTATAAAATAAAATTCAGACATTTTAAACATAATAATCTGATAACTAAAAAATCTGGCTCAAGTTCTTATTCATTCACTGGAATAAAAAACAAAAACATTTTAGATAAAATGTTTCACAAATTTTTATTACAAGGCAAAATATAATACGGTCACTGATTGAATGTTTTATTCCCTATAAGTACTGTGACGAAAGTCAATGGCTATCAGTAACCACACTGCACTGCGATAACAGGGATTTATCCTGGATTTTTCACCAGGGTCTTATGGCTGAAAGGATTTGGGAAAATTAGCATGATCTTAGTCATAATTGGAAAGTTTTTTTCACACCACTAAATTTATGTAACTATATATTAAATAAACCATATAATTATATTAATTTTTAATATAGTTCAGAAATTAGGAATTTTCAGTGATATTTGCTTTTGGAAAGGGGCCAATGTTCGGTACTGTATAAAGCCTGGATAAATCAGTGAGATGAATTCAAACCTGTGGTATCGCTGCACTTCAAACGAACTCGCCAAAGTTTCTGCTCTCTCAGCTGATACTTGTTGCAGTGTCACCCATCGCTGATTCAGTTGCTGAAAACAAATATACATATTTCTTACAAGAGAATAAAATCTTTGTACAACAAGCTATTATCATTAGGAATAGTTAAAATATTTTTACTGTAATTTCAAAACTATTCAGTATTTTAATATTTCACATTTTTGTAAACAAAATTTAATATTCTAATAAAAGAGAAAAATATAACATTACCCCAGGATTTTCAGGTATTTTTTTGGTTGAAAAATCTCAAATATCACTAATCAACTTTAATTTAATACTGTGTCTTTTTACAACAAAAAACAATTAAATATTTTGAATACAATAACACCTACACTAACATAAACAAAATTAAAACATTTATATTTTTAACAAATTTAACTTTACCATATTAAATGTATTTATAAATATGAAATAATTACAATAATCTGCTCTCTGATTTTCTCTGCTGCTTCAGTTTGTCCCATGGCAGTAAGGCGGTCAGCAATAGAGTTCAGCTCATGGAGTCGAGCTTCATTTGCTTTCAGATCCTGTAACAAAACAAACTGTAATTAGTAACACATTTTTTTGCACATCAGTGGCCGATCTAGTGGGCCCCAGTGGCTCACCCCCAAATTTTGCAATTAAAACAAAACCACTATTATAATTTTTTTATTTTATTACAATTTTTTTGGGTGTCAAACAAACCTTCTGGAAGTCATTGTACTTCTAATAATTTACATGGTGTCAAACAAACCTTCTGAAACTTCTTCTAATAATTTACATGGTGTCAAACACACCTTCTGGAAGTCATCGTACTTTTAATAATTTACATGGTGTCAAACATACCTTCTGGAAGTTATCGGACTTCTCATAATTTACATGGTATCAAACAAACCTTCTGGAAGTCACTGAACTTCTAATAATTTACATGGTGTCAAACAAACCTTCTGGAAGTCATCGAACTTCTTCTAATAATTTACATGGTATCAAACAAACCTTCTGGAAGTCATCGAACTTCTTCTGCATCTCCTCGACTTGTTCGAGATCTTCTCCCACCTGCTCTCCAACAATCAGGTTCTCTTTCTCAGTGATCCACGAGGCCAGCTCAGCCGCCTCGCGAACCAGCTGGTACGCCTTACTTGATTCCTGCAGCTTCTCACGACGCTGGTTTCCAAGATCCAACAGATTGGCATATCTGAAAACAAAATATATAAACCATTACAATACCATACATTGGTACAGGATAATTACAAATGATAAAGAGTTGAGATGATAAACAAACAGTATCTTTGTTATTACATATACTTTTGAAATTTATTCTTATTAATCCAGTTAATTAATTAATCTACTTTATATATATATTTTATGTAAGCTACCTATTGAATTTGCACTTGGGGAAAATACATTAAAAAAACTTTACTACCTGTGTGTATATATACCATAATAAAGTTTTTTAAATGTATTTTCCCCAAGTGCAAATTCAATAGGTAGCTTACATAAAATATAGTGTTCCATTTAGTTGGATGACCCATTCCTCTATAATCCTGGATCCATCCACTCAAACACAACACAGCAGACTTTTTGATGTACAAGTTCTAAGGAATGGATCAACAAGATAAAATAAACTATCTGAGTAAACTATCTGAGTATTCTTTTGAATAGAAAACTAAAAATACTAAAAACTGTTGCACTTGATGCTGCAAAGCTATGTCTAATGTTAGACATGATAAAGGGTTCTTGCACATTTTTCTTAACAAAAAATTACGAATTTTCAAAGATATTCAAGGTAGGTTTTAGCAATTTTCAAAGACATTTTTTTATTCATCAAAACAGCCGGTCATCCACAGGTTTTTAGATGGAAATTGCTGAGTACAAAATTAGTCATGATGGTAGTTACTTTTAACATTATTTCCGGTTAGTCAGAAGATTAAAGGGAGGCAGAGAATTGGGACCAGGTTTTTTTTGGGGGGGGGGGGGAGGTGGGAGTGGGTACAGACTTGTATTGACAAACCTAAAATTCAATGACATTCAAGACCTTGAAAAATTCTTTTTTTATATAAAGACTTTCAAATATTTTCAATATGTGCAAGGACCCCGTTATACCAAAATCAAGTATGTTCTGCTTAAAGTAGAGAAATGAAGCTTACTGTGTCTCTATTTGGTTCTGTCGGACAGAAATAGTGAACTCATCCATCAAGTTATTACGACTGGCCGACAGGCTGGGATCGAGTTTCTTCACGTACGCAGCGGGAACAAAGCCTTGTCTGTCACTCACTTCAACCTTCCACCAGTCCTGCAACAAAATCATACATTTCATACACAGGGATGAGAATGGCAATTGTGAAAAAAGTCTGAAAACATAATCGCAAAGATGTATTTACATATCACGTGACTGAAAATTGAGATTTCCACAAAAATAATTCAATATAGATGGCGCTTTATTACTCTTTGGTGTTCACCGGCAGTTCCGAGTGATTATTCAGTAAATACAGTGTAGATGGCACTTTGAAAAACCAGCCTTATGTTCAGCACAGGCTAGCACTTGCGAAATCCACATAACAATTTAAAAATCGGAATTCCACAAATTCAACAGAGAATTCTCATCCCTGCATACAGACTGAGAAAATGTATTTTAGTTTTCAATTAATCTGATATTTTCTGAATGGTCATCAGTTTGCACAAACTAATCCATGACTGATTAATAATCAATAAAATATACAGGGTCTTTTAGGATAATTTAATCTAATTTAAAACAAGGACTAACAAGTTAGGTTTTGTAAACATACATCAGTTTTGGCATAAATACACACACAATAGCTAACATTTGGTTTACAGGGTTAATACCAAATAACTTATTTACCAGTATATAAAGGACAATGTAAGCAGAAGTACTCTGCATTGTCCTTAGTTTTAATCGATTATGAAACTTTTACTCGATTAATTTGTTAAATAGGTCAAGCAAGCAATGCTTGCGTACCTCATATGATTGAAACATCAATAGATATTGTCACCACAACACATTTAGTGTCTGTTATAAATAAACACATACATCAAATAATGACTTTTAAAATAAACACCTAATAACAATGAATTAATCATTTGTTATACTTATTATACAAAAAGCTGATCCAATTTTATTTTGATCTCAAAAAGTAAATAAAACATTCCTTTAATTATTTTAAAATAATGATGCTATGAACTATTTCAAAAACAATTTTTTCTCTAAATGATCAGCAAAACCATGTTTAAAATGAAATAACTCTATGTTAACTATGAATGATTTTACACTGTCACAAAATTTACCTTGTTTGAGCTGTTGAGTAAGGTGAGAACATCCCCTTTCTTCATGGACACCTCACGTGGCGACTTCTCTGTGTAGTCATAAAGAGCCATCACCTTCTCTGTGCCAATATCATCAATCACTGGAGCTTCTTGTTGCTGCACGTCACAATAAATAAACTCTTACTTACATAATCAATGTTTAATTATCCAGTAATAAAGATAATAATTTAACTTCAGATTTATAGAATCTATACAGCCCGTAAAATTCAATTTTGCAGTTGAACTTAACTGCCATTACAATAAAAAAAAATTCTATGATACTGCAAGACAATTCAAGAGACAGTGCACACTCAATAATTTATAAATTTGTATATATATGTAAATACACTGTTATTTAATAGGCTAAATTAAATATATTTGTTCATAATGGCAATAAAATGCTGTCAAACTAATCTTACATGATCATTTATGAAGGCACTGCAAATTCTACAGATTAATACTGCAAAATTTTGACGGTTTAACATGCTTACATACAAATTGTATATGTACATCTTGGAATCTGTTCCAAACCATACAAATTACTCTTAAGTTGTCTCCATTTAACATTAGCATAAAAGAAAATGAAAAAATATATTGTTGCTTACCTTGCATGATAAAGCTTGTTCTCGGAGACCCTCGATAACACTACGGTATGCTTCCAGGTCGGACATGAATGCCTCATGTTTTTTCAACAAGGCCTGCAAAATATGTCAGTTTCTTAGTTCTTCAATTCTTATAATAGTAGTAATTAACTGAAATACTCTTTATACTTAATTAGTTAAAGAAATATATATATATTTTTTAAATAATAATTTTTTAAAACCTGCTCTAATTTTCAATTCATTACATAAAATTACAAACTACTGTAAAATGTCTATATTTGCAATTCTCTTACAAAAACAAGATATTACCAATTGTATTTATTTTTAGCTAAAGAATAAATCTAACCAATTTAAATAACTTTTCTGCTAATTATATTTTCTAGTATAACAAATAAACTTCCATTATTACATTAAAAATAAATGCCAATTTAAACAAAAACTGATTGTTTAAATTCACACTCATCTTCCAATAACAGAAGCATTACCTCTGCCGAATCTTCATCTTTACCATAATCTGTGTTAGCAGCTAGAGGTTCCTTCTCTCTCATCCACGATTCAGCCTCATTGGCATCAGCAAAATACTGCTGGGCCTGCAGAGAATCCTCCAGATCCTGCTTACGCTGGAACGCCTTATCCTGAAATAGTTTAACACAAGGTATCATCTGAACAAACATACATCAACCACTCAAACTGCCCGTAGCAATCGGCAATGCCAGTGACTTTTTTCTATTTTTTGCGGCATTTTTTTTTTTGCTCTTGACTATTTTTTTTCTTATTATTAAAAATAAAGTATACTTTACGCTAAAATTGTGTGGAAAATGCTGTGGACATTATTTCTCCACAGCATTTATTTCGCTATGGACATTTTCTTAAATGCAGGGGTAGCACACATATATATCACCTTTAAATCTATCTGAATATTGCTTGGACTGATATTCTCCTTCTGCATTTCAAAGTTTCATATGCTCCAAACATCTACAGTGGGACGTTCACTAGCTCCAGAAATACGACAGTTAGCAACAGGTCGTCTCGTTCAGCCCAAAGTTTTGTTTCACTGTTTTGGGTTGCAGCCAGATAGTTTTTCTTTTTCTCTCATAAGTATTGCATGTTTGCAATATAGCTGTGGAGTTTGGGCCACAGTGGCATTTGGATGACATAACAAATTTTAGCGTGATATAACATGATGCCAAGGATGTACCAAGACAGACACTGTTTCCCACTTAGAACAAAACATTTTTAAAAAAAACCACTGGACTGCACATGTTTTTCAAGATGTTTACTGGACAACTATCAGATCTCCTGAATGTGCACCTATATATATTTTTTTGCTCTGCTTCCCATACTGTTTTAAATCTAGGTATGGCTTTAGTTGCACTAACTTGAACAACACTAAACAGTCCACAATTATATTATTAAAACACGATACTATTTCTTCTTTGTATTTTTGATATAAATATTCATTAAAGTGTATTTTTAACAGCCATCTTGATGGCACAGTACTCCATAAATTCTTCTCTCCCACACATAAAAACTGACCTTTAGTTGTTGCCACTTTTCTTGCAGGTCCAGGATTTTCTGTTGGATCTGATCCTTGGCAAAGTGTCCATCTTTCATCATCTGACTGCCGTCCTGACAGACGTTGCTGATCCTCATCTCGTGACCGGCTAGCTCGGCTTGCAGTGCCTGGTGCTTCTTCATCAGGTTCTGTACACCAATCAGATCACGGCCTGCAATGTAAATACATTATTAGCAAAGTCTATCAAACATATCTCAAATATGTAATTTAAAGCAGAAAAACGACTTACAGTAAATATAATAATCATAAATAAAGCTTTGATTTAAAGTCCCTGCAAAAGAGGAACTAGTTAAGAAAGATAAAGAACAGCCATTTACAAATTTCAAATTTACACTTGTAACCTTAGAAAAAGCATTCTAAAAATTTAAAAAAAAATGATTTTTTTTTAAAGTTTTAAATGTAGCAGAATCATTATTTGCCACAAAACTAATGATAACAGCACTGAAAAATGAAAACATTCAGGAAAATGTTCGTTGAAGTCTTCATTCTTTTAAATATAATTTTAAAACATGTAAAACAGATGATTTCCAACATTTATTTACAAACAACAAGCCAACCTATGCACTCGGTTGGGCACACGAATGTGGGTCTTATTTATAATACTGTGCATGCTTTTGAATTCTAACCTCTGTTAGTAGACGAAGCAATCGGTTCCTTTTCTCTGATCCAGTCCTCCTCATCTTCAACATCACGGAGAAACTGCTGAAGCTGGATTGCCTCGGACAACTTCTGCTTCCGGCTAACCATGGGAGCCTAAACAAATAAAGCAGCTGAATAATAACACTCAGAGATGAGAATGGCAATTGTGAAAAAAGTCTGAAAACGTAAGTGTAAAGATGTGATCACACATCAGGTGAGCGAAAATCAAGATTCCCCACAAAAATAATTTGAAATAGATGGCACTTTATTACTCTTCGGAACTCTTCAGTGTTCACCGACAGTTCTGAGTGATTATTTAGTAAATACAGTATAGGTGGCACTTTGAAAAACCAGCCTTACGTTCAGCACAGTCTAGCATTCGCGAGAGCTATGTAATCATTTAAAAATCGGAATTCCGTAAATCCGCATCCCTGCACACCTCAATCTTTTGGGTTGAACTGTTTAAAATACTGCAAGTCCATAATCTGCCAGTCCAACCCTTACCCAGTACAGAAAAAAAGAAAAAAATGTAATTACAATAAAATAAAATAAATGAATTAATAAATAATAAATTCTGGCAGAGGATGTTGTTTTTAATGACTTATCTTTGGTGGTATCAATTTTACAATATATTTTGATTTTACAAATAAATCACTGTGTGAGTATGAATGCAAAGTAACTGCTGGTCCATTGGGATGAAAAACAAATAAGGTGCATTATAAATCTTAACTATGCACAGACCATTAGTTGAGATCAACTCTGTAAATATGGTGGCCAACAAGATATACTTACGGTGAGCTTCTGGTATCTCTCAATAACCACCTGCTGTTTACTGTTTATGTTGTCAGCATCAAAATGTCCCGACTGAAGGAAAGTCTGGGCCTGCACTACAATTCCTTCTATACGATCCTGAAAAACAACAAGTAGGGTTAGAGAGGGCTCCTGTAGACTTCCAACAATCAAATTTCAAAACTTTTACATGACTTGTTGAAAAATTTAATGATCTTTTTGAACATAAATCTGCAAAAATTAACAGATGTATCACACTGTCATGAGCTAAAATTGAAATCTGGAAACACTGAATGTTATATCTGCATAAAAAGACAGGGTTTATACTCTTTAGAGAGGAAAAATCTGACTTTCCATGGTGAAAAACATGGTTGTAGGGGACATAATGCATCACAGGAAGTGATTGCTTGAACACTGATAAGCATAATCGAAAACATCTTGGCTGATGCAAAAATGTCTAAACATTTCATGACTTTTCAGTTTTAACCAAAATTTAAAAACTTTTCAAAACACTTGAAAAGTATTTTGCAAATTTAAAAGCTTTTCCAGGTTTTAAATGACTGCAGGATCCCTGGTTAAAGGAAAACAATCTTTATTACAATATAAAAAAAAAAAATCACAAACAAGGTCAATTTTAAAGAAGTTTTTATGGTGGTTGGGAGTTGAAATTTTTTTTTGTAGGACAACCTGTAGCTCAGAGTGAGGTTGCCTTTCAAAGCATTGTGTTGCCTTTAATTAAAAACTGAAAATGAAAAACATTTTATCTTCCAACTTCCCCAAATATACACATTTATTTACTACAATACCACTTATTCACTCAAAACATTCAATTATTGTTTTAAAAATATGTATTTTTTTGAGTAAAATATTACTAGGAAACAATCACCTGATGAGCTCCGACGTCTGCTTCCATTAAGGCATGTTTTTTCTGCAAATTCTGAACCTGGGTCAGATCCTGTGAACAAAATAAATCAAATGTAATTACTAAATTTTACACAAACTATCACCATTATTCTGTATGCCTAACAAAATGCAGTCACAGAGAAATTCTTGTACTGTAGTATTCTATTTTGACTTGTTTTTCATCCAAAGTATTTTCATCCTGTACAGATTGCAGTACCATCAAAAGCTCTTTTCAATTTTTTTTTTTTAAATTAATTAATAAATTTAAAAAAAGAAGACAAAACACAAAGTATAATAATATGCAACTGCTGTCTATAGATTTATACCATACTCACAGATATTTACAAAGATAACAACTTTTTATTTCCCCATACAAATAACCATATTTTGGATATGACCAAACAAAGACTACATTATTTGAAAAAGACTGCACCATTTGCTCAAGTGTAAATGCATAAAAGCCTGTATATTCCCATAATCTTACTAATGACATCTTTAGAGGTAATTGGTAGAACCCATTTTATATGAAAACTTGGTTGATGCAGGAATAAATACATAGACACAAGAAATAGTGTCACACTGTGTGGTATGATCATAACACCTATACTGCACATACATAAAGCAATACCATTTTCTTACACATAAAATAGACTTACAAGAATAAGATTTTTTTTTTTACATTGATTTGATTTGGAAATGTTACAAGATTTGTAGAATCCTTCACTAAATATGTAAAATGATAATTGTTTTAAGAAAGAAATTATATAAAAAAAATACTTTAATTTTATACATTCGCATAAAGTTCTGTTCAAGGCTATTCAACTTGCAAAGCAGCATGCATATACTTAATGTGAATTCTTTTAAATGAAATGCTTTACCCACCCAATGACATATCCATCACTGGTCAGTACCCCCTAAATTCTACGATTCCACAGATGCAGAAAAATTTGCAGAATCTGCATCCTAGTGCAGAATTCTTGTACGTCCGTGAAAAATCAATTTTCATCCAGAAAACTTGCAGAATTCATAATTTAATGCGTGAATTTTTTTTAATCACTTCACAATGAATATAAACGTCATATTTTGGAAAAAATAAACTGAAGCACTGAGTTACAAAGTTGTTTCTTTAAAGTTGGCAACGTATTAAATGGACTAGATGTTGCGATTTGTTTGCTGGTTATAACTTCATTCGGCAATCGCCGATTGTTTCTATCTACGCAAAATAAATTGAACACCCCATCTGTGACACGTTTAAGAAGGTGAGCGCTCGCATACACATGCTAGACTAGGTTTTTTTTGCCTAATAATTTATTTCATAAGCGTTACGTGATAGAAGATGATAATCAGACAAGTTGTTTGTGAACGCTCGCCCTCCTGAACAAACCATGGGTTACAGAGTGGTTGTTAGTTATTTAGGTTACGGAAACTGTCGAAGATTTGTTGGAAGTAAATACGGAATAGGATTCTGTCATTTTATCCTATTTAATATATGACAATGATATTAGCATGTATAAATTGTTTTAAGGGCCTATTGTTAAAATGGTGACAGTAAGCAATTATATTTTAATTACCCTAAGTAATCATAAAATCAGAATCAATTTGTTTTCATATTCTTTCGATTTGGACTCAGTAAAAACATTGGTATTCCTCGATCACAACCAGCCACTCCAATATGTAAGTATTGTTTTCAATTTTTATGTTGCAGAATTTGCCGTGGATTTTCCCCAAGTCCTACCGCAGAATATAGCTAATTTTACCGCGGAATTTAATACATTTTACTACAGATTTCAGGGGTGACTGACTGGTGCCCAGTAGATGGACAATTCTCTAACACAACATGAACACAAATGCATGTAGGTAATGAGAACATTGCATTATTGTCTAACATAAAACTAATAAAAGCTCTTTGAACATGCAAAAAGAATAATTTAAACATTTAACCTACATTCTTATTCTTAAGCATAAGAGATAAAAGTTTCCCTGTAACCGCCAGGCCTGTTTCAGTGAATGTCTTTATAGTGTGCAGATAGTAGTTGCAAAGTGTGCCATGCAGAAAACAACTGCTTTATTCTTCAGTGTGAAAATACCAGCATGCCAATTTATGGAGCAAATTCTAAATTGATGGAGATTGAAAAACCTTGAAACACTCATAGCACTGCATTTGGTTGGGGTCCGTTTCTTGAAGATGAAAGCTGAATTCTACAGCACTTGTTTTTTAATTTGTTTAACAACACCATGACAGCACATTGATTTATTAAATCATTGAGTATTGAATATAATAAATTTGGTAATTTCAACACATAGTCATAAGAGGTCATAAGAGGAAACTAGCAACATTTTTATTTTAGCAGCAATGGATCTTTTATATGCACCTTTTTGGAACTTCTAAGAACTGTCTTAAAATTATAAGACATTCAGTTGAATAACTGAGTGCATTTAATATCATAAAAACAAAAACTTAAGACTAAAATGTGTCTAAATATTGTTTGAAATTAAATGAGATGATTTTACAAAGCTAGTAATAAAATGTGTATATTATGTATCAAGTTTTGATATGTACGAATGTGCTGGGGTGTCATTAAACAAACATATCCTTGATATGTAAGAAATCCTTGAAATATGCAAACATGAACAAAACCATTTTGCTGATTAAAATGC
Source organism: Symmetromphalus regularis (assembly GCA_032355785.1). Classification (NCBI taxonomy): domain Eukaryota; kingdom Metazoa; phylum Mollusca; class Gastropoda; order Neomphalida; family Neomphalidae; genus Symmetromphalus; species Symmetromphalus regularis. The sequence goes on along the minus strand of JAULBS010080500.1, from coordinate 16,445 downwards.
TTAAAGCCATTTTGGTACCACCCCTTCCTTTCAAAATATTCTGACATGAACATGCTTAAAAGGCAAGGCACATTAATTTATAATTTTTGTAGAGCGATGACTGTCACTTAATTTAGTACCAGTCATAACACGTTTATGTACAATTCATGTTATTAAAAAACAAACACAAACACATCAACCATCAATTCCTTAATTTCTCTATTTATAAATAAAAGTTTACTTTGATTTTTACTCTAAGAAAGACTACACTAAATAGCTAATATGTATATATTCTAAAGAATCACCATAATATTTTAAAGACTAATACCCCTGGTATATGTAAACAGTTCAATACATTACCTAAGATCAGTGAAGCAGCCCAAATACAGAATTACTTTTATTTGATATAAAAAAAACATAGTTTATGTACGATGATGTAGAAGTGTATAAAACAGATATTAATAACATTGCTAATATAGTAAACAGGCCAACCTTTTTGCAGTAAATGTACTATAGTAAAGGATCACCTTTAAAATATTTTTACAATTTTTTTTATCTTCATAATTATAGGATATTAAACAGAAAAAAAGTAGTTTGTTTTATTTAGCGACGCCACTAGAGCAAATTGATTGTTATCTTATCATCGGCTATTGGACATCAATCATATGGTCATTCTGACATGTGGATTTAGAGGAAACCCACTGCTGCCATATAGGCTACTCTTTCCAATAGGCAGCAAGGGGTCTTTTATATGCACCCTCCCACATATAGGATAGCACATACCACTGCCTTTAATGAACCAGTTGTGGACCACCGATTGGAATGGAAAATAGCCCAAACTGCATCTGGGTCCACTAAGAAGGATTGATCCGATGACCCACCAGTTCACAGGCAGACACGCTACCGTTTTAGCTACATCCTGCTCAGGATATTAAATGAGTTTCCATTTCGTATTATGTTTATGTCCTGAGTGAAATAATTTTCAGTTATCATGAGCTTTAGCGAGTGATAATGAAAATTATTTCACAAAGGACTTAAACATGGTGCGAAATAGAAGCGAGTTTAATATCCTATTTATTACCAATTATCAATTTTGAAGTTAAATTTGAAAAAAAAACTGAATAACAACAAAAATTAAACCAATAGTGTTCCTTTTTTGGAAACAAACTATGCAAAATAATATCATGTCGTGTGACATCAAGGTGTTACGTCCCAGTATGACATAGTACAAGGATGTAACACTTTGATACGAACCAAGATATGTTGATCCATATGGGTAATAATTCATAAAAAGATAAAAAAACAAAGGCAGTTAAATTCATGTAGTTATAACTAACTGATGTGAAGTGATAATATAAATGGAAACTGCCAATACTTATAGTGATTAGTTTTTGTAGTAGGAAAAAACATTAAATTAAATCCTGATCTAAATTGTATAATTTTTAATATAAATTTTAAAATATCCAAGATGCTTCACGTCTTAGGTAAGGAAGTGATGAAACAAGCATAATAAACAAATGAGCATAAGTAAACAAATGCAAAAATAGACCAAAGAGTTGAAAAAAGAGAAAGGGAGGTAATATACATCTACAAGCCGAACTGTACTGGGTTACATCCGTGAAGAAGAAAACATCATTCAAAATTTAATTAAAGCCAATTCAGTTAATGTTTCTATTAATGAAATTTATATACTGTAAATCATCTATTTATCGTGTCAAGATATTAATGTCTTTAGTAAAGATATTGTTTTTACAATTAAAGACCAAAATAAATATCAATATAATGTATTAAATGCCAGGGTTTTTGCCAGTAAAATTCTGTATCCTTAAATTTGGAACTCTGTACCCTCAAATTGTTGTGATAATTTTTTTTAAGGTTCTTCAATTTCCATGGCAGCATGTGTTTCCATGCTTGTGGTGGGAACACTGCCAACATACGTCAAAGTGGTCTAGAATTCATTTCTGAACCTCTAAAATCTAAATATTTTCTGGGGTTCTACCTGCTGACCACACCGTCCCTTTTGCATACCTTCAAATTATTTTCTGGCATAAACTCTAAATGCGTAAAAGAAATATATTTAAAATATTAGCATTAATATCTCATTTGCAAACTTTTATAATTTACAGTATTTAAAATGTATCAGTGTAATTTACAATTTGTTAAAACAAATTTTGTAACACCGTTGATCCATAGTGAGAGCAGTGCTTAAACAAAGTTTTTAAAAATAAAGCTAAATGATGATGCAGTCTTCTTGCATTAGATGATTCACTCACTTGTCGCTGGGTCAGCTGTGTTAGGTTAAAGGAAAACAAAATGGAAGGAGCAAAATTATAAACAGTAAAGACAGAGACAGACGAAAGAGAAAACTATAATCAACAAAAGACTGGTTAGAAGACAAATGTGTTAAAAAAACCAGGGTGTAATATTTAATCAAAATACCTCATTAAAATAAATATATATTTTTATTCTCCTCATGTTAAAATAATTTTGCTGGTTACAGTTAACCAAAGTATTATTATCAATGGAATAGAATGAAATAAATTCTGACTGTTCCACATCTCTAACTCTATCCAGGTTTTACCATGAGTTTCTAGATATTCTGTATTACCAGCATTTCTTAAAGTCTTTATCATTTCCCCAGTAATTTTAGATTCCAAATCTTGATGTATAAATTTACCATTCTTTTATCTTATATTATAAAAACATGCATTAATTTGACTACAATACACGTAGTATTAATATTTTACTATTTTAAGCTGGATCATCTGTGATTATAGAACAAAACATGAATCAGCATTGTAAAAAAGTCATTGTACTTCAATTCCACACAGAGTATGGTTATTCAAAATATTATTATTAATGTTGTTCTCTATTTTATTAACAACATATGAAATTAATATGGTTATCCAGACCTTTAGGTTATTCTGCTCACAGTCCATTAAAATGTACATTTATCATTAAAAAAAACTCACCTCTCATTCTGAGCAAGTTAGAAAATATGCAAATTTCGTACCTTCAATATTCATTTCACTGATTAACATTTACAGCTAAGTTATGTATTCAAAAACAAATTGAGACCAATCAAATGCAGTGGGAACAGAGAAACGAAATGAAAAACTAGACAGGATATGACAACAAAAAAGAAAAACCCCAGAAACAAAAAGGACGAACTGCAAAATATGAACACAAAACAAATGTATTTAATGAAAGAGATTAGAATATTTAAAGAAAATCAGATACTATAAAAAAATAAATCCCCAAATAATTTTGCATGAGTTGAGCGATTACAAACCCAATAATTTTTTAAATACTGAGTTGCAATATTACAGTGCTCAAAGGTGACAGCAGAGCTTGCTCTATATTAACATGGGATAAAAAGGATGAGAAAAGAATATTAACTTTAGCTATATACAATTATAACCATTAGTCATACACAACACCAAATAAGCTCACATTTAGTATTAAACGGTACAATATTCACGAAAGCCATAAAGGTACATCTCAAGTCCATAATTTATGATGGCTCCACACAACATAAAATTATACCACCTGTTATCACAAAACAAAAAATCATATCAGAATAGAACTGTTTGTATGAGCTTACTTTGCCATAGTCTTCCGACGTGATCTGGCCTTCAATTTCATTCAGCCATCCTTCGATATCGTCAATATTACGGTTGAACTGTTGCTGCTGGCTTGCCTCTTTCAGCTTGTTTCCTAATTAAAACAATTTAAAAAGTACCTGTAGTACATTTTAAAATCATCATATTCAAGCCCTACAGTTAAGTAAATGTCCACGGCAAAATAAATGCTATGGAGAAATAGTGTCCATGGCAATTTTACAATAAAGTACACTTTATTTTTAATAATAATAATGAAAAAAATATATCTACAAACTTTTTTTTAGTCTGTAGCAAAAAAAAGTGCAGGTAGAATGAAAAACTGTGGTAATCTCCACGGCACTGCCGATTGCCACAGGTAATTTCAAGGTTTGCATATTAAAGTTTAAAACTTATTATATTAGCATTCCTTCAGAAATAATGTAATAAAACCATTTTTTATTTCATTTCTATACCTTGTGTTGTTTGATCATTGCAAAATAAAAATAAAGAATTATATACATACCTCCACCCCCTAAACAAAGAAACACTATATTTTAAATTTAAAAGGTACTGTAATGTCTGTTATGACTTTCCCTTGTTGTCTAGGATTTAAATTCAGAAATTTTAATTTAAAAAAACTTAAAATATTTCTTCAGAATGACTGAACTTGATATAGCCATAATAAAGAAGGTAATTAATTAACCTTTGAATGCTGTCTGAGACTGAAGCTGTGCCCACAATTTGTCAATTTCATCGAGTCGCTCTCTGAAAAATACACCAAACATTACAATTCCACAAATTAAACATCTCATTTATACCATCTGGGTTGCTGTAATCAAGACTTGTTGGTGAAAATAGAGAAAACTTAAGTGTTTTCTCTTTCATTGTATACTTAGCCTGACCATTGACCGGAAATTTTCCGCATATTGGACTACCAGAAAGTGAGAGGTTCACACAATGAACCAGTCAAAATGGTGTCTGTCTCATCTTGTAGTTGAGATCTCACGTGATACCACTCAAATTTCATCTGTTTCTGTCGTCTGAGTTTTTGCATGAGATTAAAAAAAAATTGAGATCTGGATTTATTTTCGCTAAAGTGGAAATTCCATTTTCACCGTGAAATGGGACCCATGATAATGTTAAACAAAAGCAACAAACTATCTGAGCACATACGCTGATCACAATAAATGGACTGGATTGAACGTGATACATACCTGATTGTTTCGGATGCAAAGTGATTATTGTCAATCAGATCTTCTCCAGTTTGTTTGATGGAGTCGATGCGATTCTTGTTAGCATCTAGCTCAGCTTCGAAATTCATGTGTTTCTGAAGCTTTGTCTGCAAGTTGGTTGGATCCTAAAACACAATATGGCCATGAGTAAAAAAAAAATTAAAATTTAGTGACAGGATGTCTATATGCATAATTTACTTGTTTCCATTGTTAAATACATGTTAAATAACTTGTTATTACAAATCATTAATAAAAAACAATAGTATATAATTACATCAATACAATGATGTGTATGTGTCTGTTTGTCTGTATGTAGGTATGCACTAGCATTTTTCCCTCTCTGGTTATGCCACAAGTGTGTGTGTGTGTGTGTGCGTGTTGGCTTGTATGTATGTATGAATGTATCTATAATCATACAGCTCATAAAAATTTTTTGTAAAGAGACAGGTTTTCCCTAAAAAGTTTTGAAATTAGCAATATTTTGACTTGCGGGAATGTGTAAAAGATACGTGTTTAAATTAAAAAAATTGTTTTACAAATATAAACTTTCTGCCTTAAAATAACATAAAGAATAGAAAAATATTTGTAAAAACTCTACCAAGTAGTTTTCATCTGATGCGGTTTTCAATTTTTCATTGATCCATCCCTTCGTCTCATCACAGTCGCGCTCAAACACCTGATAATGGTAAGATTCCTCAAGCAACTGTCTACGACAAGTTGAACGTTCGTTCAGAAGGTTTCGTCGCTGTAGAAGCATATTGATTCTCTGCGCCACGTCGTCAGCAGCATAATGTTCGCTCTCAATAAGCTTGGTAGCAAACTCATCCAGTGCCTGGCAAATCAAATTGAAATGAATACTTTACTCTTAAATAACAGTAAAATAAAAAGAGGATGAAAGTTATTATCACTGAGCTCTTCTATTCAGAGTAGGTTTGAGCATAAGTGGTGATAGCAGTCATTTTTAAAAGAAATATTAGATAAGATTATTTAAAGAATACTGTAAAATACTTTATTTTCAAGGGGTGTAATTTTCGTGCTAAAGATAAATTGCCATGTTCACGGAATTAACCACTGGTTGAACGGAATTGTTTTTATGCAAAATACATTTAAATGCGTTCTCTAACCTTCCATATAAATTAATTTTTAAGGGATGCATATTAACTAAATACATTTCTTAATGCAAACTATCATTTTTACTTGCCAGACTATTTATTATGATTATAAATATGTTCAAACTCTACCTTAATTTTCTCTTCCTGTGCAGCCAAGGATTTCTCGAAATCATCATGTTTTTTCAGTAGAGCTTCAACACCATCTAGGGAGTCACCAAGATCCTCATTTGCCAGGAAAGCCTAATAAATAAAAAAAAAAAATATTTATTAAAAACACCTGAGTTGTTTTTTCCCAATCTTACACAAAAATAGGGAGGTAAAACCTAAAAATAAAATTGAAAACATCTTCTAAGACTCCTGCATACACCATTTTTACAACATTGTTAAGGAATTTGGCCTCAAAAACCACTTTAATTGCTTGAAAGCAAAATTCTCTATGATAACTAGTCCACTTGTTAAAATTTAAAAGTATTACTTTGTAGAAAAAAGGTTTCTGTGATTATCCTAGAACTGAGTTTCCAATGCCCATTAGTCAGCTACAATAGGTCGTATCAACCAACAAAACAAGACTACCAGGGCATTGTCATCAAGACAAACAATTTTTTCTTTCTTCTTTTCCGTAATTAGTTTAATGATTAATTAATTAATAATTAGTTTCGTATTAATTAATGGATCGACTAAAATGATTGGGAAACCAAGGATTTCTGTGGGAAACCCAGTCTTGACTAACAATACATAACAACTTTTTTTTAAATCCAGCTTCCGCAGATTTCCGAAATCCTAAGAGTTACACATATAGATGAGAGAAGACAATAATAACCTCTTGTTTGGTCATCCAAGCATCAGCTTGCTCTGTGTCTCGGATAAACAACTGCAGATCCATGCACTGTTCATACAGAATACGCCGCTCCTCCCACAGATCTAACAGAGTAGTCTTCTCATGTTCCAATACTGACAACTGAAATCATACAATAAAATCAAATTAAACAGAAAATAATTTCCTATATGAGTTTTCTTTGCACATAAGACCAACCCCTGCAATTAAGAAAATGTCCATGGCAACATAAATGCTGTAGAGAAATAATGTCCATGGCATTTTCTACGGTAATTTTAGCGTAAAGTATACTTATTATTTTTAATAATAAGAAACAAAATACACCTTGAAAAAAGCAAAAACATTTAGTCCATGGCAAAATAAGTGCCGCAGGCAATTCAGGCCTGCCTAAATTAAAAATCTGCATAACCGGAAAATAGGTCATGCCAAAACAATTTGCATAACCTATTTTGATTTGCATAACCGGTAACTGAAAAAAAAAACCTCACACATGTGATACTTGACCGTTCTCCGTAATCAGCCTAAGATTTCCGACTAACATTTATTAATGGAAGCATCGCAGTATCTGATTGGCTGCATTTTGAAGGAATTTTCTTTGGCGACAAAGCATTGCAATATCTGATTGGCTGCATTTTGAAGGAATTCTCTTTGGTGACATATAACAACTAATGAGATTACATTACACTTTCCAACATAATTATTCTAACTAGACTGGTATTTGTGATTTCTCTTACATGTAATTATAATTATACAATCGGAAATCAGTTATGCTCTTTGTATTCCGAGAAAAGTTGACAGAGATTTTATTTAGCAATTTTTTTACACGAACGGTAAATCGGTTATGCGAAATAAATTTGCATAACCGATGCACGAACAAAACGATCGTTTGTGCAATTTGTGCAGGCCTGCAATTTCAGGTGTTGTAAACCACAAAATAAACAAAGTTGCTGCATGTAGGAATCGTTAAAATTCTTGTCTGGCACTATAAATAACAGGAACAAAACAAGATTTTTTTTCCCTGAAGGAATAAAACTCAAAGTACTATAACATGTTACTGACATTACATTTAGCACAGATATAACTACCATACAACCAAATCAAAACCAAATACCTTTTCACGAACTTCATCAGAAGCGTAATGGTTCGACTCCAGCAGTTTGTCCCCAGCTTCAGCAGTTGACGTGAAACTATCTTCTCTGGCATCAATCTCTCCTTTGTGTTCTTGATGTCGCTCCAGCAAAGCTTCTGCACCAGCCACGTCCTTAGCCAACTCATCGGCAGAGATTACTGCAGTCATGTCCTTTATCCACGAAACAAGGTCACGAAAATCAGCAAGGAATCGATGTAGATAGTAAGAATCATCCAATCGAGACTTGCGCTCAGCACCCTGAGAATTAAAAACAAAAAAATTAGTGCTACAAATTAATAGTCAAATTAAAATGTATCATATATCAGTTTACCAAATCTACTCTCCATTAGTCCAAGCTAACGGCTTTTTTTTTACTGAGATAGCAAAAATTATCCAGTTTAATCTAAAGACTTGAGAGGCCATTGAATTTTATCAATATTTGTCCAGCATTACACGTTATCTCATTTGTGATTAACAACATATACTTAGGCTTCTTGTAAAACAAAAAAAGATATTACTTACAATTTTCAAATGTACACTTGTTTTTATTACATCATTATACAGGTGTCTTTTCAATATTTTACGATACTATCTATAATATTTAATATTCACTACTTTCTATAAATGATAAAACAATTTAAAAATGAGGTACCTTTGATTTCAGACGTTCCCAGTTTTCCTCTATCTCGTTCTGTTTGCCATCAATTTGTCCAGCTTGATCTTTATGGATCTCCATTAGACGTTTAGATTCTGTTCCAAGAGCCGTAACCTACAATACAAAATATTTTCCAATATTCTTTGTAGTTTAAAACAGAAACATGCTGTACATTCAATAACTATCTGTTTAAATCAGTAGCTCCCAAACTTTTTCAGGCTGCTGCCCCTTGACTCCCAGGCCACATCCATAGCACCCCCCTCCCCTTTCACACACATACAAAGACACACCTCTTTCTTGGTGTTAGGTATACTACAAAATAAAATAAAACCGTGCTTTCATGTATAACTGTTATGTTAATTTTATTCTTTATAAAACATATGTTTTCCTTGAGTGTCCGTGACTTAGATTAAAAAAAATTATTACTTGGTTCTGATGCTTCCTTCCTATTGGACCCCTTTTCCTAACCACCCATCTGGATCATATGGGGCCTGTACCGCCCACTTTGGGAAACACTAATTTAAATTCAAGGTCATGTCACAAACATCATCAAAGAGTGACAAAATTTTTTACTGAAATACTTTATATAATTACATGGTTTCTTTTTTCTGGAACAACTTCAACATTAAAAACAGAAATCTTTTTAAAGAAATTACTACTTATAATAAGATTTACCTTCTCTTCTAGGGCAGCCAAATCTCTTTCAACACCTTCATGTTTGCGCTGCAAGGCTTGAACACTAGCAAGGTCACGGCCATAGTCATCTGTTGACAGAACAGCATCCTTCTCTTGAATCCATGCAATAGTCTCGTCAGCATCTCTGGAACACAATGTGGTATATTCAATATTTATGACAAATAATATACAAGTATTTCCAAGGGAATAAAGTAAACATTTACCGATATCCATTAAAAAAAAATAACTTCTATTCACATCCATACAAATATGATATAAATATTACTTTCAATCATTTATGGCTAATACATTCGTTCCAATTTATATATTTTCCTTTATGAATTTGTAACAATGAGGAAAAATTAAAACTTACACACTTGCCCTCCACCCCTGAGTAATAAATATACCAAGACAATATTTGTCACACAATAAAACACAAACATTTATTCACAAAAGAGAAGCACACCAAAATTACCTGTTAAAACGCTGAATTTCATGGGCTCCAAATAATCGTTCTTGTCTAAGCAGGGACAACTGTTTAAGTCTTTGCCAGGCTTCATTTACTTCCTGGAAAATAAATCTTCTTTTTTAAGCCAAACCAGGCAGAGAATTAAAGAACTAAACAATAAATAAAATTGTTTTATTTTTAAGGAATTACATTAATGTAGCCAGTTTCAAATTAATTTCATGCCTCTTAAAATTGTAAATTGTTTAGATTATGAAATTTGTTTATTTTAACCCATTTTATTTATAATAACCCATTCCAAAATAGGCTATATGAACACCTGCAACAGTTTAATATAGAAAAGCAAACATGGGATATACAAACTAAACAAGTATAAAATAGGAAAATAGAATGATTCTTCATGCAAATTTTAAAGGCTTGAATACCAAAACATTTTTTTAATCTGAAGTAATAAAAATTATACCAATGATGAGTTATTAAATCAAGTCTAACCTTCTGTCTTTGTCTAATGGTCTCTTCATCTGGGTGTCCGTCAGCAACCAGCTGGTCAGCTAGTGTGTTCACCTCTGACACCATGTCTTCATGGTTCTGCAGATCCTACATCACACAAAAACATTCTTACAAAATCTTTTAACAACCATCTTAAATGAAGTGTCAATCAACCACTGTCGTAAACTGGTTCAGTTATGCAAGTTCAATTTAGCATGGTCATACACAAATCTCTAAAAGGTATGTTGAGGAGATATAAAATTAAGTTAACAAGAGCAATCTAAATTAAAAAATATCAGTAACATTAGTAACCAGTACATAAATTTAAAATTATAAATAGATCTACACAGCTCGACATACCCACTAATGCTAGTAAATTCACTATACATTACCCCTACATCACCTTATATTTGTCCATTTTATTCCAACTCTATGACCCTGCTAAATCTCACATCCACCCCCACATCTTTCTAACCTTTAAGACTACAGAATCATTATGAAAAAAAATATCACTTTTGATCTCTGTTAGGTCTGAAAAACTGCTTATCAGCTGAAAACTCATCAATTTCTAACAAAAGAAAACAATGACAATTTACCAATTTGTAATTTAAAACTGAATGTTAGCAAACAACGAGTTACAAACATGTTATTTCTACCTTATGAAACTCATCAAATTTCTTCTGAAGTACTTCCACATGCTCCAAGTCTTGTCCAAACTCCTCAGATGTCACAAACGCTTCCTGAAAACAACATAATTAACATCCTCCATAACTGATCTAGATCCACGTAGTTCATTGCATTTTATGAAAATTGATAATTACCAAACAGTAAGAGACATCAAAACATGAGTTAGATTTTAGGGGGAGTGGTAAAAACTATTATTTGGGTAGTACCATTATTTGTTTAAATCATGATGCATTGCAGGGTTTCACATGATGCAGGAATCCTGTGTATTTGATGCAATATTTCACTAAAATACTCCTAAATAAAATATGTGTGCATCATTGTTGACGCAAAATATTTCAACATCAGTTTTAATTTTTTTTAAATATACAAAACCTATTATTTATAAGAAGAAAAAACAATGGATATACTTGTATTAGTATTATAAAGATAGAACAGTGGATAAAGGATATAATATATGCATGTTATATATAAACAAGACAGTTATTCAGTTAATTATGTCATTGAAATAATATTCTTGAATCTCAAAATAAAACCCTTTGAGTCATGATGACTCCCATTTTCCAGATGCTAGGTGGAACCCTGTGCATTGTGTTCACTAACCTCTTTATGTATACAACAAATAAATGACTTACTATATAATCAGAATATTGTACATATGATAAACAAAATAATAGCCAAATACAGATTTTGTCATTAATTAGCAAAATTTACCTTGTCACTAATCCAGAACATAACTTCATTGCATTCTCTTTGAAACTGGACCAATCGCAAAGCCTGTTGCAGCTTTACACCTTTCTCGGCCAACTTTGATAGAAGAAGCTCCCACAAGCGATGCAGTTCATCAAGACGTTCCTGTATTATGTATTAATAAATAAAGAGATAAAGACAAATGAGTTTATACTTAAAGGATTAGTATTTTGTGTCACACAGAACAAAAAACTATTAGAATACTAAATAATTAGTCAATGGCATAACTGCCGGAATTTCCTAAACTTTTCTAAAATCCAATAAACTTAAATTTACACAATCATTTTTCAAACTAACAATAATAAAGATATTTTTAGTTTATTCAGGAATGTTGTTTATAAACTTAGTACAGTAAATATTTTGAAAATATTTTAGTTTTCTGCTTCTGATTTATGACACTGGAGATGGTTAAGCACTATTAAAAACATAATTCTAAACCTATTCAGATGTTTAATTTCTAATGAAATCATTTTGTAAATAAAAGAATGGCACAGATTTATTTTATAACATTGAAAGACAAAGACAAGGTTTGAGAGTACAAACCTTAATGGTGGTTGATGCGAAATGTCCTTGTCCAATCATCTCATTTCCAGTCTGATCAAGAACCTCAATGGCATTTGCATGAGCGGCAACCTCAGCTTCAAATGCTTGGTGTTTCTGGATTTTAGCCTTTAAATAAATCCCAATATTTAATAACTACTCTGTACACTAATAGCTATGTACAACACAATAAAAAAACGTTTAATAATATCAGAGGTTTAAATAATATCTAGGTCTGGAGGCCACTGCATACCCAGAGATAAGAATAGGATGTATTTCTGACATTTGACCTAATAGGTAAATAACATTATTCTTTGTAGATGAAAATTCTTAGAGGTGATCCTCACTGGTGACCCGATGAGTGATAATTCTCAATCCTTGATTATAAAGTAGTCACCAAAATAAGATGAAAAAGACTAAAATTTAGTTGAAATGATTACTTTCCATCAACATTGTTAAAGAGATAAGAATAAATAATGATGTAAAAACCACAGAGATGAGAGGCATCTCTCCAAAATTATGAAAAGTGCATGAGACACCACATTACCCTACTGGTAGACAATGGTTTTGAAAATCAAGTGCTTTCTGCCGAATTTTAATAACCTGAAACCATGCTAAAAATAGGCAATTTCAGATATAACCGGCAAACTTTACTTTCTGAAACCAAAATACACATAATGACCCAATCCCTAATCTTGATTATCAGGGGCAGTATACCAGATTAAACCACACACCTGTAGATTGATTGGATCTCTGTAGCTTTCATCTGAGGCAGTCTGTAGCTTTTCTAGAATCCAGCTTTCCAGTTCGTCTGCGTCACGCTTGAAATACTGGAAGCGACGAGAATCTTCGAGCATGTCACGACGCTGCTTACAAGAGCCCTTGAAGTCGACATACCTCGACAGGACTTCATTTCGCCTCTGTTGGATATCCTCAGCAGTTTCCAAAATCTTTATTTCGCGAGGTTGGACCTCGGTCATCTTGATTCACTGCAAAGACAAGATGTAAATTAAATCAGGCTTTAGACAGTATACGTCATGCCCATAACACAGAACAAATTCAATAAATCACTTCCTGAACATATGTTAAGCAGTATACTTAATTATAATAGAAACATCGATTAGAGCATGGCTTTGGTTAAACAATTAGATATTACTTATCTTAACTCATTCCTGTGAATTGGTTCCAAACAATCACTAAGAAATTAATTACTTTGCGGCACTTTAAAATGAAACCAGTTAACTTAAGTTAGTAGCCACTGCTCACAAATAACGATGGTGTGCCCAAATTAATGCAATCTAAAGGCAAAGCCCTGTAAATATTTCAACAGTTGGACACACTCATTAACATTTATTTATGAAGTTGTTTAGGTTCTGCCCACCATGGTCAGTTTAAAATACTAACCAGCTGCTGAAAATATTGCATAACATCTCCTATAATGCTATGTCAGCATTTTAATAGTATGGTATTTAATAAAACCCTAACAAAGCTGGGCAGCCTAGACCAAAATGAAATCCAATATTACATGAATATGTAACTGAGCTTAACTTTTTAAACAATATTTTAAGACATTTTTTAAATTTTAAGTATGCATTTTTCAATTTCCAAAACTAGTACTAGTAGTAAGCAACCACTTCCGCAAACTCTACCTTATTCCACCCCACCCCCTTTAGAAATGGCTTTGTAAACACCAAATTCTATCACAAATATATACACGGTATGTGTTTAGCTGGTAAACACTCAACACTAATAAATGGCAAAGTGTACATCTGCATTTATAGGTAGGCAACTCCAGTTTCCAATCTTCAAAACCAGCAGATGTTTTGTATCAAAGAACTAAACAGATTACAGACACAAACATGAACAGAAAAGCTGTTTCTTTACATTCCAAGTACAAACATTCCTCAATTCATTACAAGAAACTTGTTACTGGCTCCAAGATGATTCAAAATGATTTGGCTCCATGCCAAGCTAATTTCATCCAACAAATAACACTAGTCATAACATTTATAGATTTTTCTTTTTATCTTCAAAAAGAAAAAAAAATTAATATATTATAATTATCTGTACACATGCCAACAATCCGAGGTAAAAGCATTTAAGATGAAACTAAAATTGTTAAAAATAAATTAAAATAATATAAAAATCACTACATCATACAGATTGAAAAAAATACTAATTTCATATTCAGTGGTATCACTACAGTGAAATCACAGACCTACACATCAGGAAGGAAAATATAATGTAAACCTTTGCATCCAATTAGCTAAGTGAACACAACCAGGGTAATAGATACAAAACTTTGCTAATTTTATTTTCCTTGAAGTAAAATTGCAAGGTTATGTTGTGAGTAAGAACACTGTACATACCTCTGTGCCGCTTACATGCAGACAAAAGATATAAAAACAGACAAAAGAGGCCATAAATCGCCAGATATGTGAAGAGAAAAACAAGTAGAGTTAGGAAGAACAAGTCGGGATACAGCTCAATGAATGGGCATTTGAACATTCTAGTAGTACAAGGCACATACAGTGCATAAAGCTGTCAGAATGATTATCAATAACCACATCAAGAACCAGTCGGTTAAAGTGACACAGACTTCTTCTTGAACGTTACGTTGGCAACTAATGAGATCAGCGGGCCATCAACAGCAAATCAATAAAATATTCGACATTTTAACAGTATGGCTGTAGACCATTTTCACTGCAAGTGCTACAAGCAACACTAGAAAATATAATAAGCTGTGGAAACAAAACAATATTAACTAAAGAATTTAGAACAAAAAAAAAAATGTAATTAAAAAAGAAAAAAATGCATGACATGTTCAAAATTATTTTAGATAAAAAAAAAAATTCGTGAGATTTTACGGTAGTTTTGAAATTTACACCAGAAATTAGATAAATATTACGAATAACAAAATAATTATATATTAAAAATGTATAAATAGAATGTGGTGGGGTGGAGGATTTAAGGTCTGACAAGTAGTCGCGTCTATAAATAGATACAGTAGACTAAGTGTAATGAGCGGCTACTGACTGGGATTACTACGGTAGTCCAATGGCGATGAACATAATTCAAATCTCTTCCATTAACCCAGTTTAATTTAGTATATAGTACTAGATAATCACTTCTGTCAGTTCTGATGGTCGGACGTTTAGCACTGAAGATATCTATATATAGATTCTAGAATATCGTTCATCTCTATAGATGAAGCAACCAGTGACCGGCGGATTTCAAAGGATGGGTGTGATGCATTCCACGCATATCTACACAAATTGCGATATTTAACGCTCTTTACTACAAACTATATACATAATTAACACAACGGGAAATAAAACAAGTTTCCTTTAGCATTATACATATTATTGCAATACAAAATACTTACGAATTATATACGAAACACTAAATTGTTTGATGAACCAGTTCCACCATCCGACCTTGGAAGGATGACTCAGAATGGAAGCGGAGTGCGCACAGTCGATAACTTTCAGATAGTTGTTTATAAACATCTAATAAGACAAAATGCATATAATCTGAGAACTCTACACACTAGTAATACTGATAATATTGTATATTTTATCTAGTTTAATTGTGATTTATTTGTATCTTTATTTAGGGACAATAACATTGTCATAAACTGAAGGGGGAAATCAAATTGATGTAATGGCAATCACGTGACTCTATCTGCATTTTTCTAGGCTTATTACCGTATTTACTATGTTAAGGCCATCCCGAAGAAAAGTGATTTCCCGATACACTAGTGTCAAGATTTCAAACTAGAGGAGAGCCAAAACAATGTTAATGATGCCGGATGGGATACAGAACTTTTGAAACGGCAGATAATTTTTTTTTAATTTAAAGGCATAGTCCCACGAAATTTAAGGGACTTTGTGCTCTAAATATTGATTACGAATGAATCTTACAAGCATTAATTATGCTAGATCTCGTTTTCATATCACGCAAGATATTTTAACTGAACAATGGTATATGGAATTCCACGTCGAGTCGATCGATTTTTACAAATAAAAAAATTTCATATATCAAGATCGAAACTCCTCGTGGAGCGAAATAAATTGGTACGAAATGTTTTTGCAGCTACAAAATTATTCAGAAGTTTTAAAATAACGGCTGACGGGGGAATACCCGTCACGTGACTTGAAATATATACGCCACACCTTCAACGGAAAAAAACCTCGTTATTTTTCTTCGATTTATTTGTCTGTAAGCATAATTCATTATTATTTTTAAAATATTGATAATAAGCGAGATGCGGTGGTTATGTAAGTAGCTGAATGAA
>JAULBS010080489.1:0-19251 GCA_032355785.1 Symmetromphalus regularis | reverse complement strand
ACACACACACACACACACACACACACACACACACACACACACACACAGAGACACACACACACACACACACACACACATTATTTTTTATTATTAGACAGCCTGTAGCATACCTTTAATACCTGAAACTATGTTTGAAAATAACGTCTGTTCAACGAGTTTATTTCAGTACACAGACTTCCAATATAGGCTATTTTCTCCGTATCCGCAAACATTTCATAAAAGATCATGTAAGTATCGTTTGAGATCAATTCAAAAATAGCTTTAGTTTATTGATTGTCATTGCATGTTCGAGATATATCGGTCTGTTAGGCATTCTTTATTGTTTGACAAAACTATTTTCAGCTCAATGCAAAAATCTGAGATTTTTATCGAATAATTCTAAAACTGTTTAGCTTTAGTGCAAATCAAAATCTATTAGAATCCAGTCAGACTCACTAATCGAATAGTGAATTTTATTATTATATATATATTTTTTCTTCTTCTGTTTTTCTTTATTTCTTTTTTGAACAAGAATATAGTGGATAATTTAAATGTCATAACTTTTGCTTTTGTTTAACGACATCACTAGAGCACATTGATTTATTAATCATCGGCTATTGGATGTCATTCATTTGATTATTTATTTTGACACGTAGCCAAGTGTGAGCCAGCCTTCAACTGGTTTTGAACCACTGTTATCAGCTTGAGAGTCCGACGTTCTACCTCTAGACCTCAAGAATGCCATAACCAATACAATACAGTTTTAAGGCATATCAGTTTCCAGGGGCGGTTCCAGCAATTGTGAATAGGGGGCGCAACTTTGGAGCGCGAAGCCCGGACGGGGGCTCTTGGGGCTCTACACCAGAATTTTTTTTATATCTAATACGCTTAGATGTGATTTCCTGGCACCTCAGAGTAATTAGCGCTTAGAGTTTTACAAGAAGAAATGTTCATTGCACGAAAATTAGGGGGAGGGGCGTGCGCCCTCTCCCCATGGAACCACGCCTGGTTTCTGTTTCATGAGGCAAAAAAAAACAGTATAAATAAATAAATAAAAATTAAGACAAATAATACCCGCTATACACGGCTTTATGATTACTGCTTGTCGTGCTTAATTATTTGACAGTTCTCATACATAAAAATAAATTACGCCCCCACCAACTACAAATAAAAATAACCCTATAAAAACAACAACAGCAACAAAAATTTAAAAAATATTATATATATATGTTTCGTTATAACAACTCTCCCCCTGGTGACAGATGGGGCAAGGAATTCCAATGGGGTTTATAGGGCTAAAATCATTATTTAGAAAAACGAATTATTATCATTTAAAGCTATCCCTATTTTGTGGTGACATCTAAATGGATCACCAGTTCCTGTACTTATTTCGATGCCTGAAAAAAGCTATTCTGTTTCAGGTTGTATTGTACTAAATTACGTGATTCTTCGGTCAGAGTTCAGGTTTAAATGTATACGAAGTAAAAGTCTCTACAGCTGTGGTTGGTGGATATATGTGATAGTGAATATTTGTGAAAATACTATTGTATTGCATACACCCTGTTATTTCACTGTGTTTTATTCAGCTAATAAATACAATTGGTATTTGAAGATAACTGGGATGGAAATAAAAATTACACTTCACATTCTATGCGGATCAGACGGTATATTCTTAAAACAGTGTTGCCGGAATTCCCGGGAGTCTCACGGTTTTTATAGCTTATGTTTCTTGAACTCCTAACTCCCGGGACGTTCCCAGAACCTCACGGAATTTCATAAAATATTTTTAAAACAAAAAGTATTATTTCCGTTGATTTCTATTCATATTACTTGGCAGTCTTTTCCGTTATGACAGCGGAAGTGATTGCAGCGGTTTACACAGTTTAAACACGAAAATATGCAGCCGGTGCTCTCTTTCCCCTCTCGTCAATGTTACCTCATTTGTGATTCGTCGAATTATCGGCGGAAGTTTGCGGAAATCCAATCACAATTGACGTTACACAAATTTTTGGGGGTCTAAATTTGCTGTAAATACATTTTTACCTGCAAAAAAACAGTAGCAAATATTCACAATTTTAAGTTTAACCCTTTAAAACTTGACTTTCCACTGTCTAAATTGCCCCAGGAATTGATATATCTCAGCAGTTAATTGATGATAACTTTTTTTTTTTTCATGGTAGAAGGTTGGTTAAAGTGTATTTGTAAAGATAAATGAATTTCCTTTAAGAATTATCTCATTATTATATATAAATACAGGTATTTATTGTGTTAATTTCTTATTATAAGGACATAAAATTTCTATTAAAATCTATTAACGAATTGACCCATTTAGAAAATCTTCACTCACTCTCAGACAACGTGTATGTCTCGGAAGTGGTATGTCATCTTATATTCGTTATACCATTTCACCTACTTGCATTCCGTCTGAGTTTTTATTCTCATATTCCAATAAAACATCGCTATCGCAGTCATTTTCCGAGAACACCATGCCACAAAAAATCTATGCCGCCATTACATTTCGATACAAAATCGGGCAAAAATGTACAAAAAATCATTTCTAACAGGTTTTTAGCATTACCTAAACTGCGCATGTCTAGTTATGACAAATTTGGTGGTAAAGACAAGTTAAAAAGACACAACAAGATTTCCCGTTTTGATGTCTGAACGGTAATTTTTTTTATAGCGGGATTTCCCGTTCCAAAGTCGCAAAGGGTTAAAACACATTTGTTAAAGATAGCATCAGACAATTAAATGATAATAGTTAAAAAAATAAAAGCTATTGTGTTGACCTGACCTGTGTGTGAGATAGTGAGAGAGTTATCTCTGGAGAGAATAATGTTCAATAATTAATAGTTTATCTCGTATTGATCAACTGTCACTCAACTATCCGTGCACTTTGTCACCAGCATGCATGAGCATAGAGTGCAAATTACACTAATCCATACATTCGTTGTCATAGCAATACACGATAATCTAAATAATCTGTTTTCTTATTTATGCATTATCTCAACCTCCACTGAGGGGATTTGAACCATGACTCTCAGTTTGAGAGATCAGCACTCTACCAACTGAGTTAACAGGGAAATTCCCACTAGCTACTGCCAGTAGGAACACTTTATTCTAACACTACTACATACTCCCCCCTCAAGTGAAGCTATTTTCCAGAGCTGTGGGCCACGGGTAGTTGAACTGTTATAGGTTCTAACCAGGTTTTAATCATGCTTTGTGCTTTAAGAACACACCCAGTCCCTACAGAGGTTCCAAATGTAATTTAAAAAATCTCTTAACCTTCACTGACAGGATTTGAACCATGACTCAGTAGTTGAACTGTTATAGGTTCTAACCAGGTTTTAATCATGCTTTGTGCTTTAAGAACACACCCAGTCCATACAGAGGTTCCAAATGTAATTTAAAAAAATCTCTTATCCTTCACTGACAGGATTTGAACCATGACTCTCAGTTTGAAAGTCCAGCACTCTACCAACTGAGTTAATAGGGAAATTCCCACTAGCGACTGCCAGTTGGAGCACTTTATTCTAACACTACTTCATACTTCTCCTTTATTTCAATATGGGTTTTGAACCACAGTCTTTAGCTTGAGAGTCTGATGTCTTACAACTGGACCACGGAGTATTCCAGACAGTTAACAGGATCTACATTAAATTTGACAAAGCACTTTGCATTCTTGTGTCCGTACACTGATAGCTGCCAGAACACCACCGTTCTACTACTAACACTCGCTGCCAATTGTTCTGACACCAAGCATTTGTTATTGTTGAGAACTCTTCAACACGTGGAGGTCTGAAAGTGATCGTCTTGTCTGGTACCCACCATTTGACATCCTACTCATCAGGATGAGTAGAATTAGCTCACGACCTTGAAATGACCTTGTGGTGAGAGCAATTGTTTCTGTATTCCTATGTCATGTCTAATAAATATTTACCATCCAAACAGAATGGAATTTATTAGTAAGCATGAGTTTAGAGTTATAAGATGAAAACCACTTATAGGAATTGTTAGCAAGATTAGTTCCTTGATGATCATTTTAGTCTGGAATTCATACATGTAAATCCCCTCTTATTATCTATATGCTGTAGCGTATCTTCCTGTGAAGTGGTCGGTTGTCGGATCAATCCTTTTCAGTGGACCAATTTGCAGTTTGGGCTATTTTCTGTTCTAGTCAACGATCCATAGCTGGTTCATCAAAGGTCGTGGTATGTGCTGTCCGGTCTGTGGGACGTTGCATATCAAAGATCCCTTGCTGCTTATCGGAAAGAATAGCCTAAGTGTCGGCAGCAGGTTTTCTCTAAAGAAATATGGCAGAATGATCATATGATTGACATCCAATAGCCGATGACATGATAAAATGAATGTGCTCTAGAGGCGTCGTTGAATAAAATAAACTTTAATTTTTTTACCGATGCAAATTCCATCTAAACTTGAACAACAATCTATAGACAAATTTCAGCAACAACAAATTAGTATTTCTATTCTTCGCAGCATTTTTGTAATACAGTCAAGTCAACTTAATTGTATTCCTGATAATAGCATATTTCTTTTATTTGCATAATATTCTGCTGCACAGAACGATTTGTATGCAAATATATACAAAGAATTTCTTTTAATTGCATATGCTTTCTTTATAATATCTGGGTAATTGTATAAGAAGATATAGAAAACTTTTTTTTTCCTAAAGTACCAAAAACCATGGCAGATCTTAACATTTTTATCAAATAATCACAAAATGACCACAAATTAGTGTAACTGTATACTATTTTTGCATCTGTTATAGCATTCAGAATACATGTCAAATAATTCCTTTGAATATTTCAGATTTTTGTGATCACTGTTTGATAAATGTACTTTGATTTTATACCTGTACAAGGATACTAACATGATTTTTAAATGGTCATTTCTGATAAAGGAATAATCCTTTTAACTGAATAAAATATTTGGGCAAAATGCCTTTGCAATTAAGACGATTCTACTATATTAATAACCTACCATTTGCTGGAAAAAAACAACAAAAAAAACAACATAAAAAGCTTTTCCTTTTTGAATCCGACCAAGAGATCAATCGGTTGCAATTTACACTTTTGACCTGTTGTAAGGTAGATAGTATTTTGTCTCTTCCTGTCTGAAATGACGGAGCATGTGACGGAGCACTCTGTTGGGCCTGTCAGCAGTCTGACAGAATGGACAGCTAATTCCATGGAGCAGACAGAAAGTAATTGTGCTGGAATTGGCAGAGCTGTGTGACGCTAACGATATGATAGTTCCTGAGATCTTCACCTACCTGTACGAACACCAAACACCTTTCCCATTTCTCACTGCCAGTTGAGTTTCAATACAGTTGAAAGACTTGGCTTTAAAGAAATACAGGGGGGTTGCAAGAGGAGGGATGTCGGTGGGAAGTAATTGCTGTCTGCATTGAAATTAAAGCCAAAAGGTTGTAGGGTTTCCAATAATATGGCCTGTGAACCAGTCGGTCATTGGATCGAAGCTTCTCAGTGGACCCTTTTGCTGTTTGGGCTATTTTTCCATTACAAGCGTTGGTCCACAACTGGTTCATCATACGCGTGGTATGTGCTGTCCTGTGTATGGGACAGCGCATATGAAAAAAAAACCTTGCTGCTTATAGGAAAGAATAACCTATGTGGCAGCAGCGGGTTACCTCTAAATAAACATGTCACAATGACCTTATGATTGATGTCCAATAACCGAAGAAAAGATAAAAATAAATGTGATCTAGAGGTGTCGTTAAATAAAACAAACTTTACTTCACCTACCTGTTGGAACACCAAACACCTTTCCCATTTCTCACTGCAGTCGAGTTTCAATTCAGTTGAAAGACTTGTCTTTAAAGAAATGCGGGAGGGATATAATTGCTGTCTAGATTGAAATTAAAGCCAAATTGGTTGAATGGTTTCCAATAAAGTGAATTTTTAAAGATTTTATTTCTTTTTCTTTTCCTGTTTTTAACATGTTTTTATTTCTTTTTGTCATTGAAGTTATTT
This sequence comes from Symmetromphalus regularis, assembly GCA_032355785.1. NCBI lineage: Eukaryota > Metazoa > Mollusca > Gastropoda > Neomphalida > Neomphalidae > Symmetromphalus > Symmetromphalus regularis. The sequence goes on along the minus strand of JAULBS010080489.1, from coordinate 13,255 downwards.
AAAGAAATACTGGGGGTTGGAAGAGGAAGAGATGTTGGTGGGAAATAATTGCCGTCGGGATTGAAATGTGGTCAAAATGGTTGTAGGGTTTCCATTAAAGTGAATTTTTAAAGATTTTTTTTTCTTTTCCTTTTTTAATGTGTTTATATTTTAATTTTTTTTTTCTCTCTGATGTCATTTAAAGAGTTTGAAAAGATATTTTCAAAATATCACTTGAAACAGTTCCAAATTTCTTTAAATTCTATTGTGTGTCCCTGCGGAAGTATTTCAAGCTATCACATGATACAGTTCCTTTATTATTTTACTAAATTCGGTCATTATTTCATTAAATACAGTATATACATAAATACAGCCAACCCCTTTTTAAAGCAGCCACCCAAGGGAGTAAGAAAATGTGGCATCGTAAACAGGTGGCTGCTTAATACAGGTTAAATTAGGTGATCTGAGAGAAAATAAAGATGGTTGTTTAGGACAGGTGGCTGCTTAATACAGGTGGCTGCATGGACAGGTATCACTGCGTGTGTGTGTGCGTACGTGTGTGTGTGTGTGTGTGTGTGTGTGTGTGTATATATATATATATATATAAAAATATAATAACAACAAGAATAATAATACACATAAAAGAGTTCCTACATTATTTTACTAACTTTTAATGTGACCACTTACTTTAAAGAGTTCGCTGAGATATTTAAAAAAAGGTGTCTCATGAAATGATTCTGAAATTATTTCACTAGATTTTGCATGACCTTAGCACTCATCTGGTTGGTGACATAAGGTATTGTCATAGTAACCAAGATACAGTGGGTTGTCATAGTAACCAAGATACAGTGGGTTGTCATAGTAACCAAGATACAGTGGGTTGTCATAGTAACCAAGATACATTGTGTTGTCATCGTAACCCAGATACATTGTGTTGTCATAGTAACCAAGATACAGTACGTTGTCATAGTAACCAAGATACAGTGTGTTGTCATAGTAACCAAGATACAGTGGGTTGTCGTAGTAACCAAATACAGTGGGTTGTCATAGTAACCAAGATACAGTGGGTTAGTGTGGGAATGTGTTTGTGAAATTAGGAGAATTGGAAGATAGGACAGAGCACACAAACACAATTAGCATACTTAGCATGAAATGAGGACGGGTTGGTAGATACGACAAGCAAAACAAATAAACATGACATTAAATATTGTAAATACAGGAAGTGTTGTCAATTAACTAAAACACATTTACAATTTGTTTTTGTCTTTCTTGAGTTGTACAGCAAATGGTAGAGGTTGAACTTAGAGCAAATATAATACAGTCCAGTCATAATACCCACCACCGTGCCTTTTTCGAGGGGATCTTTTTTATGATTGAAATTCATTACTGATGTCCCTGTGATGAAAATTAGCCTGGGATTCTTTTTTTTTTACACATGTCGTTTGGTGGCCATCATTAAAAATGGCGGCCTTTTTGCAGTATTTTGAATAATTTTAAAGATGGCGGCCAAAAGGTATTATAACAGGACTAATATTAAGTAAAAAAAAAGTAAAGATTATTTTATTTAACGACACCTCTAGAGCACATTGAATTTTATCTTATCATTGGCTATTGGATGTCAATCATATCGTCATTCTGACATACATGTATATATTTAGAGCAAACTCGCTGCCGCCACATAGGCTACTCTTTTTGATAAGCACAAGGGGTCTTTTAAATGCGCTTTCCCACAGTATAACACATATCACAGCCATTGAAGAACCAGTTGTGGACCACTGGTTGGAACATAAAATAGCCCAAACTGGATAATAGGTCCACTGAGAAGGATTGATCCGATAACTGACCAGTTCACAGGTGGACACGCTACTGTTTGAGCTACATCCCGCTCCCACACATTTTGAATAATTTTTTTCTTTCTTTACTTGTACCACAAGTGGTAGAGGTTGAATTTATAGCAGGTTTATTAACCTTTAGACTACCAAATTTTTAGAGTTACTTCACAAAAAAACTGGATTAATTTTAACAAAAATCAGTTTGAGAGGTATCTCATTTTGGTCAAATGTTTTGACTTTAAAACTGAACAATACCCGTAAACCATGCTTTGTAATTCGTATTTATGGTCGGATTGCTCACATTCAACACCATATTCTTGCCCTCACATTCGGTGTCTTTCAAAATATTTATTTGAAAATTCTCTCGTTATTCACTCCAGTCCAGATATTCAGAATCAAAATCCTCACCTTCGGTAAAAGCCAAACTAATATTTATTCCCAATTAGCTCTTCAAAAGCTTTGTGTAGTGCGTGCAGCCGTTGCTCTTCACGTTACTAGAAACTTCATGAAAAAGACCCGCTTTTACACCAAAAATTTCGATCGATAAAGGAGTTCTAACGCTTTAAAAATCCAACATTTGCAATTGGGAACATCCTATAGATATAGATATTGGGTCATTTCCTCCCATAATGCATTTAAGCAACAGCAAATACTAATTTTAAAGGGCCTGTTCGTTTGGCGAGATATGTCGACTTCAGTACTCAAGCATTCACATGACTTTGTCTAGATAAGTCACCTGCAGTGTCCAGAAGATTAAATAGGATTACTGATAAAAAGTAAGTTTTTTTTATATAGTTACAGTAGAATCCTCTTAATTGCATAGGCATTTTGTCCAAATATCTTATGCAATTAACAGGATTATTCCTTTATCAGAAATGTCCATTTAAAATTATGTTACTATATTTTCTTGTACTATCTGGTATAAAATCAAAGCACATTTATCAAACAGTGTTCACAAAAATATTCAATACAGTAAGGAATTCTTTGACCATTCTATAAAATAGTCTTATACACTTTCTTTGTGGTAATTTTGTTATTATTCAATAAAAATGTTAACATCCACCATCGTTTTGGGTACTTTTGAAGAATTTCTTTTACCACATTTTCTAATGCCATTAACCAGAAATTAAAAAGAAAACATATAAAAGAAATTCTTTGTTGTAATTTGCATACAAATGGTTCTCTGCAGCAGAATATGCAAATAACAGAAATATGCTATTAAGTAGACTTGAGTGTATTATTTAAAATTATGATAATGTTTGTTTAATTTAAAATACTTTTTTGAAATTCCATTTGTAAACACCTGTAATATTATCTTCATATGACACCTGTGAAATATAAATATTGTTTTTTCACTCAGATACTGCTAACCTACTGTTTGTGTGTCATCTGGTTTGCGGAATGATAAAAGATTTAATGACTATTCTTATTCTTTATTGGGTGTGTCAGTTTTACAGTTTACTTAACATGTAATAATCAGCATCACCTGGCATTCGCTGAAGCATATAATTACAAATAACAAACTCTCCACATGTTTATTGTACAATATGTGAACTTGATGACAAGCTGATAGCAATTCATAAATACTTTTCAAATTTGGCTTTTTTCATTGTAGTGTAGAAAATAGCATATTGTGTGTCAAAGTTCAAAATGTCCAAGTTTTATAAACAATGGTTTCAGTTTTATTTATCTGTTATTTATTTATTTAATACATGCATTTGTACTTGATGACAGCTGATTGTACATTCACAAATACTTTTCAAATTGGGCTTTTAGGTTGTAGCGTAGAAAATAGCATCACATGTGTCAAAGTTCAAAGAGTCCCAAACTCTTAATAGAACATAAAATAGTTTCATCTGGTTATTTAACATGTGTACTTGATGACACGTCATAGTACTTTCATAAATACTTTTCAAATTGGGCTTTAGGTTGTAGTGTAGTAAACAGCATCACATGTCAAAGTTCAAAGTGTCCCAAACTTTTAATAGAACATAAAATAGTTTCGTCTGGTTATTTATTTATTTAATATTTGTATTTGATGATAGTTCATAGTACATTCACAAATAAATTTCAAATAGGGCTTTAGGTTGTGGTGTAGAAAATAGCATTGTGTGTGTCAAAATTTTAAAGGTCCCAAACTTTTAATAGAGCATAAAATATTATTTTATCTGTCATTTATTTGATATTTTTACTTGATGACAGCTCATAGTAATTCACAAATAATTTTCAAATTAGATGTTAGGTTGTAGTGTAGAAAATAGCATTGTGTGTGTCAAAGTTCAAAGTGTCCCAGACTTTTAGTAGAGCATAAAATATTATTTTATCTGTCATTTATTTAATATTTTTACTTGATGACAGGTCATAGTAATTCACAAATAATTTTCAAATTGGGCTTTAGATTGTGGTGTAGAAAATAGCATCGCATGTCAAAGTAAATGTAATGAAACTAAACATGTTTAAATATGTTATATATTTTTCTTCACATAAATCACATTGCTGACTCTGTATACTAGTAGCAGCAAAGAGAAGATAACCACTATTTTGTGTTCAGCAGTCAACGTGTTAAAAGGTTACATCTAGCCCACCATCGGATCTAGGGAGGGTTCAGGACCCCCCCCCCCCCTTTTTTTCTAATTCTTTTTTTACCCTTTTAAGAGTGGAAGGACGTGAAAATTTACACTTTTTTCACCTATTTCTATTCACTCATCACTTTGGGACCACCCTTTTCAGAAATCCACATTGGGACCGCCCCTTTCAGAAATCCTACATCCCACCTTTAGCCACTTGCTAGTATGGTCGTCTTTGTGAAATGATTTGATGCAGTGCACCCTTTTGCAGAATAAAGAACTTGTTTTTTAAAAGTAATTGATGAAAATACATTTAGAATTGTCTTTGTTTAGATAGTGAATTAACTAATTTACCAGCTGATATTCATAATTTTTTTATGGATATCTTTGTCAGCTCGTGTTTGAAAAGCAATAAAAAGAACTTGCTTTTTGAAAGTACTTTATGGAAATATGTTGTGAATTGTTTCCATATAGACTGGTAATTCTCTCGTGTCTACGGATACCAGCTTTTAGTTTGTGTATTCAAGCTTTCATGTTTTAATTACCATGGCAACAAACAGCTTAAGAAATAGTTTTTTTTTCCAAACTTTATGTTCTAATTTCAAAAGACACAGTTCATGATTCTTTTAAGCATTTATTGATGTTGGTGTTTTAGAAAACAGTAGCGCTTAATGCATATGCTCTTTAACGTATGCCACACTTTTTGGTTCACACATCAGTGAATAATGTTTTAAAATCAATTTGCAGTTGTGAAAAATTGAAAATATCTTGTTGGCATTTGACACGTGTTTGGTGTAGTAATCTATATTTGGAACTATTTTTTGATGGCAGACGGAAGAAGTAAACATTGTATCATAGAGATCTGTAAAAAAGATTGTTTTGTTAAAATGTGAATAGGGTTATTTGTGTAGAACGTAGCTTTTGTTTCACTACCTATAATACTGACTAGACTCAGTTTGAGGTTATTCTAGTCTGCGATGTCATTGTGATGTTTTGTTAACTTATACAGTCCTTTTTCTTATTAACTGCTCCACCATCTTCCGAGTCCATCCTTCCTTGAATGTTTCGACCCCTTACACAGTACACTTTGCTCAGGTGGTTGGATTCCAGATATCTCCATCCATATCCAACAGCAATTTGGCTTATTTTCTGTTTCAACTAGTGGTCCACATCTGGTATATCAAAGGCCATGTCTGTGGGAAAGTGCCTATAAAAGACCCCTTACTGCTTATCGAAAAGAGTAGTATATGTGGTAGCAGCGGAATGTAGCTCAACCCATAGTGTGTCTACCTGTGAAGCGGCCAGTCATCGGATCAATCCTTATCAGTAGACCCATTTGCAGTTCAGGCTATTTTCTGTTGAAACCCGTAGTCTACTTTTTTGTTCATCAAAGGCCGTGGTATGTGCTGACCTGTCTGTGGGACAGTGCATAAAAAAAGACCCCTGCTGCATATCTGAAAGAGTAGATTATGTGGCAGCAGCAGGTTTTCTCTAAATAAATATGTCAAAATGACCATATGATTGATGTCCAATAGGTTAAGATAAAAAATCATACGAGTTCCCTCTAAATAAATATGTCAGAATGACCATATGATTGACGTCCAATAGCTGATAAGATAAAAAAATCAATTTGCTCTAGAGGTGTTGTCTCCTTTCAAATGAAGTTGACGATTTAACTTCTAGCACCTCGCAGTTATTCATATTATTCATAGATTTGTTTTATTTACTTTCCAAACATCTGAGCGACCATTATGTTGACTGGTAAAAGCTAAACATTAATTTGTCATTTGTATTCCAACATGGATTATTTGTATTTGTAACCTTCAGCATAATGAAATATTAATAAAAGAAAAATTCACGAACACTAATCTTCTCAAATGAACTTATCAACAAAGAGTCTAGCTGTAAAACCAGACACTTAGATCACACGGTCTCAGCCCACAGTTTCTTCATTCATTTTGTAATGTTAATTTTATTACTAATAATGTATATGAGGGTCTGACTCCACAGTTTTTTTCATACATTCAATAATGTTAATTTTATAGATAATCATGTTTATAAGGGTCTCACCTAACAGTTTCTTAATATATTCTCAATTTGATTACTAATAATTTTTATGAGGGTCTTACTTCACAGTTTCTTCATTCATTTTGTAATGCTAATTTTATTACTAATAATGTACATGATGGTCTGATTCCACAGTTTTTTCTTTCATTTTGTGATGTTAATTTTATTACTAATAATATATATATGAGGGTCTGACTCCACAGTTTTATCATTCATTTTGTATAATGTATATGAGGGTCTGACTGCAGTTTTTTCATGCATTTTGTAATGTTAATTTTATTACTAATAATATATATGAGGGTCTGATTCCACAGTTTCTTCATACATTTTAGAATGTTAATTTTATTACAAATAATGTATATGAGGGTCTGACTCCACAGTTTTTTCATACATTCAGTAATGTTAATTTTATAGATAATCATGTTTATAAGGGTTTCACCTAAGTTTTTTTTAATATATTCTCTATTTGATTACTAATAATTTTATGAGGGTCTGACTCAGCAGTTTTTACATACATTCTGCAATGTAATTTCATAGATAATCATATTTCTTAATACATTCCCTAATGTTAATTTATCATTGGTGTGATGGTCTCACAACACAATTCTATGACATGTTCTGTAATGTTAATTTTCTTAGTATTATTGTTTGTTTGGTAAATCATAACTTTTGTATAGCAATCTTCTGCCTGAATGTTCCAAGTCTATAACATTTTTATAATGGTCTCACTCCACAATTCTTTGATACATTCTGTAATGCTAATTTTATCAGTAGTAACGTTTGTGTCGAAACTCATTACTTTAACAAATGTTGTAAAGCTATCTTCCACCTGACTACTCCAAGTGTATAACATCATCTACAGGTTGACAAAAGTATATTCTCGTGAAATGGAAGTTACAAACAACAAGCTATGTCAGTGAATAAAGGAGTCATATTTTACATGGCGTTTCGGTTTCACAGGCAACCAAGTATGTCTGTAATGTTATACAGTCAATTCCTGATAATAGCATATTCCTGTTATTTGCATAATATTCTACTCCACAGAACAATTTGTATGCAAATATATACAAAGAATTTCTTTTAAGTGCATATGCTTTCTTTGTAATGTCTGGTTGATTTCATAAATAAAATGTAGAATTTTTTTTTTGTTCTTGTTAATTACAAAACCTGGTAGATCTTGACATTTTTATAAAATAAATTAAAATAACTATAAAGTAAATGTACTTTGATTTTATAGCAGATAGTACAAGAATAGTGACATTATTTTAACTGGAAATTGCATAAAATATTTGGGCAAAATGCTTCTGCAATTAAGAGGATTTTACTGTAACTAAGGGGCATAGCTTCCTTTAGGCATGTGCCTACACATTGTTTTCAAAAAAGCCTCAGAATGCATTTGAGCTAGATCCTACTTTAAGTGGTTTAAATCCTCTTTGTTTGTTTTTTTCAGAAACTATTTTTAATTTTATCTAGAGCTTTAAAAAATCTGGAAAATGTCTTAAAAATGGGAAACCCAAAAAATTGACAGTTTATCACCCCCTCCTCTCTTCCTTAAAACCTGTGCCTGCACCCAGACAGTATACTGTTGCTGTATACCCATGTAGATTGGTTGGTTGTATTTATTTATGTGCTTATATCCAATTAAGGTTCAAGTATGGTGTCCTGGGCACACAACTCAAGTTCCTGTGATATCTGTCCAGGACAGAGGTTAGTGTTAGTGGAAGAGACGAAACCCACTACCGCAACTCTAATGCGGCTATTCTTATTGATAAACAGCAAGGGATCTTTTATATGCACTATCCCACAGACAGGATAGCACATACCACGGCCTTTGTTAAACCAGTTGTAGATCACTGTTTGATTTAAGTGGTATTCACCTACCACTGAGCCTTACGGAGCACTCACTCTGGGTTGGAGCCCGTATCGAGATTAAAAATTTCATGCCTCGACTGAGATTTGATCCCAGTACCTATCAACCACGAGACCGATAACTTAACCACAGCGCCACCAGGGCCGGTATACACATGTAACCGGGTATCTATGTTATTACCATGGTGTTTTGTTCGCAGGTATTGGTGTGTATTCTGTCACGTTTGTGTCGGTTTTACAGTTTACCAGCGATGTTAACAATTATTATTCACATTGCTTGTTAACATAGTAACCCGATCTTGGTAGCAGCCTGGAAAGTGCAGATTAATTGATATAATCAGAAAGCTTTGCAGATCATTCCAAACTGCTTTAATTAGGCAAAAAAAATAATACCTATGTTTCCTATTACATGCTAAAATAATTGGATTGGTAGGTAGGTTTTATTTATTATTATTATTTTTAAAATTAATATGTGTGAAGTTGAATTATTAATGCTTTACTTTTCACACATGTTCATGTTTAGAATCCTTTAGTAATGGTGTGACTAAATATCTAGTTACAGCGGGCATTTCTTCACATTGACAGGCAAGATAGCTGTAGCCATGTTGATGTTGTTGCATACAGGAAGTGGTTTTCCTAAAAAAAAGTTTAGGGTCGGCAGTTTTTAAGTGGAGTCTGTCGGTTTACCGGAAACACATTTTTTTGGTTTTTTTTTGCCTTATAAGAAAAATGGTGGCATATTTGATATGGGTATTATTATTTTTTAAAGTTAGTTTTAATGTTCATTGTTAATTTAAAATCGTTTGTTAAAATAATTGTTAACTAGTATTTTGATAACAATAAAAATGGTGGTATATTTGATATGGGTATTTTTCTTTTTTGTAGTTATTTTAAACGTTTATTTAAAATCATTTCTGAAAATAATTGTTAATTATTTATTTTATTGTAAGAAAATGGCAGTATGTTTGACATGGGTATTTTCTTTTTTGAAGTTATTTTAAATGTTCATCATTAATTTAAAATCATTTCTGAAAATAATTGTTAATTAGTGCTTTGATAACAGTGGGGGTCGAGAGGGACACAGGCACACAATGCCCCTGGATCTGATCATAAAACCATTCTAAAAATAGAAAATCATAAAGGAAAATTCTCTTTTTTTCGTCTTTTTTTTATCAATATTGATTGAACCATTGGACTTTTAAGCTTATCTGCACTTATTACACATAATAACCTTATCGGATTTTAATTTTTAATTACATTACACCAAATGAGCTGGTTACGAGCTGGTTACGTCGACGATCTAACCATATCAGTAATTAGTGCAGAAACCCGATCACCATGACAATGGGCAAATCCTTTTAGCTAATCGCCTTTTATGCAATATTGATGTCGTTTTTACTCTCTTTATCAGATGGACGGATGCACCGACACACTTTTTATTGTTTTAACAAAATTAGTTACTGGATTTTACGGACAAGAATTATTGTTATAATTTTGATAGTTAATAAATAAGAATAGAAATGACATTTACTGCTGATCTAGGTTGTTATTTGCTTGTCGCATCGTACAGCTTAGAAAGGGTTAATTAGTCCAGGACCCAATTAGCTGTTGTTTTTAATGACAAAATAATGTATTACGCGGTTTATCTCTTCGACCGGCGGCCATGAGAATGTCTCGTCCTGCGTCTTCATTATGACATCACATTCTTCATGGGTTAATCAGTTCGTTCTGTTATTGGATTAGCAGGGGTTTTGTCAGAGGGTACAATGGGTAAAATTCCGTACCCTTAAATTTTCTGAGGGTACAACTCTGTACTATCAAACTGTTAGTATAATTTATTTTTTAAAGGCAGGTGTTTCCATGCTTGTGGTAGGAACACTGCTAACATATGTAAAAGTGGCCTAGAATTCATTTCATTCTGTGTACCCTCAAATTATTTTCTGGCAGAAACCCTGGTTGGCAGAAACCCTGGTTGGCACAAGTCAGTGGGATCTAGGTCACTCGGTGAAGCATCCACCTGAAGTCGACCAGTGGTCCACAACTGGTTTAACAAAGGCCATGGTATGTGCTATTCTGTCTGTGGGATAGTGCATATAAAAGATCCCTTGCTGTTTATAGAAAAACAGCGGGTTTTGTGTCTCCTACTAACACTAACCTCTGTCCTGGACAGACAGCACAGGAACCTGAGTTGTGTGCCTAGGACAGCATGCTTGAACCTTAATTGGATATAAGTATGAAAATAAATACAACCAACCACCTGAAGTGCTTTGGTCATAGGATCAAATCCCCTCAGTGGCCTCATTGTTGTTTTTGTTTATTTTCTGTCCCATTTAGTGCCATGACTGGTATATTGAAAGTAAAGTTTGTTTTATTTAAGACACCTCTAGAGAACATTGATTTTTATCTTATCATCGGCTATTGAATGTGAATCATATGGTAAAGATATAGATAAAGGTTTCTTTCCTGAATGGCAGAAAAACACCACAAAATGATTCACTTATTTTGTGTTTGAAGAGGTATGTTAATGACTTCAATCATACAGTTTGTACGATGTCTCGACAGTTTTCTGTGTGGTACGAATGAAACAGACTGAACAAATTATAGTTTACAGTTTGTTCAAAGTAAAGTTTGTTTTAGTTAACGACGCCTCTAGAGCAAATTGATTTTTATCTTATCATCGGTTATTGGACGTCAGTCACATGGTCATTGTGACATCTATTTTAGAGGAAACCTGCTGCTGCCACATAGGCTACTCTCTCAGATAAGCAGCAAGGGGTCTTTTATGTACACTTTCCCACACAGGACAGGACATACCATGGCCTTTGAGGATCACTGGTGGAACAGAAAATAGCTCAAACTGCAAATAGGTCCACTGAGAAGGATCGATCCGATGACTGACAGCTTCACAGGCAGAAACACTACTGTTTGAACTACATCCCACTCCACAGAAAAGGTGTTAAAAAGTTATTTTACCACACAAAGACTTAAAATCTCAAACTAAAGTCTTTAAAATAGCTAATTAACATGAGACAAAGATTTAAAATCTTGAACTAGTCTTTAAAATAGCTAATTAACATATGAGACAAAGATTTAAAATCTTGAACTAGAGTCTTTAAAATAGCTAATTAACATAGGAGACAAAGATTTAAAATCTTGAACTTGAGTCTTTAAAATAGCTAATTAACATACGAGACAAAGATTTAAAATCTTGAACTAGTCTTTAAAATAGCTAATTAACATATGAGACAAAGACTTAGAATCTTGAACTAGTCTTTAAAAGCTAATTAACATATGTGACATGCACACGTGTTCACACATGACACCTCTTTGAACAGATGTCATGTAAATTTAAATCTGGCGACAAACCGTGGACGTGCAATTAAAACGTACCGCTGTTGTCCGATTGAGTCAACATTGGTCAGCATTAAACAATATTTATTTTATATCATATTTCCTACACGCCTGATCACAACTATGACCTCCCTCCATATTGCCTTCAACCGATGGCCGATATTGTGTCTGGACGAGATTTCTCCAAGCTTTTCACACTTCCCGATGCTTTTATCTTCACAAGACAAAAGAGAGGTTATAAGGCATTCAATAAATGCGATGTCTCCAGTCTGCGGAGGTTTTGTTAAGTAAATATTTTCTCCTCGTGATGAGAATCGGCAGGTCTTGCGTAGTTTTGTCATTTGTTATTTTTAATAATTGGGTCTAAGTTTCAAGGTTTCAAGTGTTTGAGTGTATTGCATGTTTGGTCTGTTGTCTGTTCTCAAATGTTTGATTATTCCAGCAAGTGGTCCATAACAAAGGATGTGATATGTTCTGTCATATTTGTTGGAAAGTGCATGTGAAATAAATCACTTGTTTATAATTGATTAAAGAGAAGTCTATGTGTTGTCAAAAGACAACAAAAATATTTTTATTTTTTCAGTGACCCCCGTTTATTTTTTGTGCTGGGGGGTCAATAAATAAATGTGTTTGTAGTTTTTTGACATATAGTATTTTGATTTAAGGTTTCAAGTGTTTGAATGCATTGCGTGTTTGGTCGGAGCGAGATGTAGCACGAGTGGTAATGTGTCTGCCTGTAAAGTGGTCGGTCATCTGAATGATCCTTCTCAGTAAACCCATTTGCAGTTTTCCATTCCAACCAGTGGTCCAAAACTGGTTCAGCACAAGTGGTAACGTGTCCGCCTGTAAAGCGGTCGGTCATCTGATCAATCCTTCTCAGTAGACCCATTTGCAGTTTGGGCTATTTTCCATTCCAACCAGTGGTCCAAAACTGGTTTATCAAAGGTCGTGGTATGTGCTGTCCTGTCCTTAGGACTGTGCATATAAAAATTCCCTTGCTGCTTATCAGAAGGAGTAGACTATGTGGCGGCAACGGGTTTCCTCTAAAAGATATGTCAGAATGACCATATGTAGCCGATGGTAAGATAAAAATCGATCTGCTCTAGAGGCATCGTTAAATAAAACCAACTTTACGATACACTATCACATTGTTTATTAGGTGACAAACGATTATATGTTCCACTCTTGGTCTTCGGACAAAACCTCTACCGCCACATAAGGTACGTTTTTCCTTGGATTATCATTAAAATATATTTTATAAGCGCTTTCAGACAAAACATCACATACCACAGCATTAATTTTGTCAAACCAGTTGTGCATCACTAACTGGAATGAGACATAGTTCAAATGATTTCGCATCTTTGACGGATAATCTACCTCTTCAGCTTCTAGAACTGTAAATTACTTTTATTTGATCAAATGTATGAACTGATAATAGCACATATTATCTATCTATCTATCTATCTATCTATCTATCTATCTATCTATCTATCTATCTATCTATCTATATATCTCTCTCTCTCTCTCTCTCTCTATCTATCTATCTATCTATCTATCTATCTATCTATCTATCTATGTATATGTATATAT
>JAULBS010080478.1:0-19251 GCA_032355785.1 Symmetromphalus regularis | reverse complement strand
GGAAAGTGATTATTTGGTAGCCCGACCGCAAAAACCACTAGCCACGGGCGTCGGGCTACCGTATTCTAGAAGCCCTGATACATGTAGTGTGTATGAACATAACACCCATAGGTACTGGAGGCAAAACTTTTAGACAGATGCTAAAGTTTTAAGCAGTGTTTAGGGTATTTAAATTTTCCGCCCCACAGTTGTATCCTTCATGCATACAACATACATAAACTTTTTTTAAAAACCCACTACATTTTACTTAAATTTCAAAATGGTGATCTTTCTGTCTTAATTCATTTCAGAAGATATTTCTTTACCACTCAGTGCGTCCAGTCCATATTCTAATCAAGAGAAGTCACGGTTGTCTGCTGACCATCATGGTGGTGGTGATGGTAGTGGAGCTGAAAATACATCTGATTCTGCAGCACATGGTTCACTTACAGAGAGTGTTCGTCTGCCTATTCCTGTAGAAGTTAAAGAGGAGGTCGATGACTGTGTGTTAATAGACAGTGCAGATGAAGATGAGGACCAAGACCTTCAGAATGTCCTCAGTGCAGACGATTCTAGTAACTCAATGTTTGACAATTCCAATTTACCAGTGTCATTTTCCACAGGCGAGGCATATCCAGGACCTTCTGATCAACATGGGTTGAGTCAACAAAAGGTAGGGACCTTTTTCTTATAACCAAGCGAGATCATTTCTTATTCAGTTGTCGTCAAAATTTTACCACTTTAAAGTTTGTTGTGCAATTTTTACTGATTGTGAAGATGGCAGCCTTGTTTTGACTGAATCTGTTATGGTAACGGTCTTGTTAGGTGTGATATCTTAGTCTGAAAAGTTGGCAGCCTTAATTTTAATGAAAGCCTATAAATGTTGGCAACTTTGTTTTAAATAACTGAAAGCTTATGTTGTTAGTACCTATATTTTAAATTTAATTGAAAACTTATAATGTTGGCAGCCTTGGTTTAAACAAAAAACTTAAAATATTGGTCCCTTTGATTTTAATGGAAATGTGATGTTGGCAGCCTTGTTTTAACTGAAAGCTTGTGAAGGTGACAGCCTTATTTTAACTAAGATATTGTTAAGATGGAAGAGTTGTTTGACTGGGAAACCTCTAATGGCAGGCAGCAATGTTTTGACCAAAAGCTTGTATAGGTGGTAGCCTTGTTTGAAATCATGTGAAACTGGCATCCCTGATTTAACTGAGATCTTGTAATAGTAAAGCTCTGTTAAACCTAATTAATTAATGTTATGATCAGTTAGGACTGGAAGGTGTGAACTTGGTTTTTTTAACTTGCCAATCAGTCGTGTCATGTTAACATTAACTCACCCATGTATTTTCTGACTTGGCCAAATTTTATTCTTATATTGTACTTTAAAAGCCTGTTTTATCACTATTAGTATTATTTTTATCAGATTATTTGAATATGGATGGATCCTGAAAGGTAAACTTGATTTTATGACACATCTCAATTCGAACCCTCCCTATCCTTCATCACTAAACTAAAGTCTTGGATTTATCTGGATTTCAGGATATTTTATTTAGCTTTTCAGAATCCATTAAAAAATACTTGATTTCCAAAATATTGCTCCCCTATTAATCATGGTGTCTCATGCATTTTTCATAATTTTTGGAAAGACTTCACTTTCATCTTTGTCTCCCAACTTCCTTCACCTCACTATCTATAGCCTTGTGAATACATGCTTATTTTAGAATAATTTGGCAACTGACTAAGAATGATCTCTGTGCATATTGCAAAGTAATCCCCATGCATACTGTTGTGACAAAACCACATAATACATACATGTACATCACTTTGTAATGCTGTTAATCACTAAAAAGTTGTTTATATAGATGTAGTCATGTTTTGACTATGAAAGGTTAGGTTAAATTAATTTCGTTAATGTAATACTTCTATTTGGGATAACAAGAACAAAAACACATTGAAAAAGATGTTGTACGACATTAAACTCCTAAATACTTTCATGGCAGCTAAAGGTGACAAACGTCCAATAGAATTAATCAGTGAAATTGAACTATGTGATATTCTCTGTTCGTTCTTTATAAACATTCAAAAACGAGATGATTCAGATTATGAGCCATCCTCAATCGGAGGATTGTTAGGAAGTTTCGAATGCTATCTAAAAACAAAACATTATTGTATTTCATTGACAAAAGGCCTTGCATTTACCAAGTTAAACACAATTGTAAAAAATAAAGTAAAAATTCTTTACGTAAAGTCATGGGAAATTTACCTCATCGTGCAGAATGTCTTGCTGATGATGAAATTGAAAAATTGTGGAGGTCTGGCCAGTTAGGTGTACACAATCCTGAAACCATGATAAACACATTCTGGTGGAATACCAGTCTCTTTGGTATAGGAATCGTGAAGCCACATCATGAAATGAAGTGGGGTGATATGACACTACAGAAAGACATTGATGGCAAAGAGTTCATTATGTACAGTGACTGAAAAATGATGTGAAGCTGAAAGCTTGGGCGACAGATGATGCTTGATGTTCTACAAATGCTACTCAAAACTTCGCCCACCTGATTAAACAGGACCTGAAACACCTTTTTATTTGGCAACAAACACAAAAGGAGCTTTGGAAACACTCACTTGGTTCAAGCATCAGTCTACTGGTAAAAACAAACTTTATTCCATAATGAAGCGGATCTCCAAGAATGCCAAACTATCCAACTGGAATTGTCAAACCAAAATTACACAAACCTCTCTGCACGGAAATACTTGGTTCAGAAGCTTTCACAGTAAAGCATTTGTACATGGGTTCTTCTTCGTTGCTGGTCCGAATTGGTGGTTGCCCACATTGTAACCGTTTTATTCTAAATAAGTTCCTTTTTTCATACCAAATGAAGGAAATTCCTTTTTCTAACATCCAAGAATGAATGAGAGCAATGGAGTGAAAAAACCCACATTATATAACTATTTTTATTTGTAAAATAGATTCATATGTCACGCAAATATGGTGGCCAGAAAAAAGAATGGCGATGCCCTACTACTTGCGTTGGAAGCTAGTTCATAGCAAATGAAAATATTCAAACATAGCTAATTTGTTTGTAAAGTTGTAACATGCAAAAGTGTCAAAAAGCTAATTTTAGGACGGCTGAGTACGTCTATGTAAAAACAGCGATGCATGAAAGTGAGCATAACGCATGTTTCATGACGCGTCACACTACGAAACATGCGTTCATTTTAAATTTTCACAAGAGCAAAATATGCAAGCTGGGGACAACACTGCTGCTTTAAATAGCATAGCACTGCTGATGCCGATATCTGAACACGAAAGTCACTATTATTTGCTAAAATGCATTAAAAGTGCAACAAAAACTTCGTGTCACAGGTGAAACGTGCGAAATGGCAAAAAATTATTTCGCAAAATAAAATCCAACAATGGATCAAAACTCTTGTCGCCTCGATTTTCAACTATACCACTGGCCTCTACACACCTATTGATGACGTGGTGTCACGTGATAAACAAGAAGTTGACTTTTGACCCTTTTACCACTGCACATCACACATAAACAGAAGAAACGTGCGTTGGCAGATTGTCACCTTCTTGCTCCTAAAACAGAATTTCACTCAATTGGAAGGCCACCAAAGACACAGGTAGGTGAAATTTCAAGCATTTATATTTTCTTGATCATTTCATATCAGTATTTTATACAGTAACACTCTTTATTCAGAAATACAACACTTAACGTGTTCGATGCACTATCTTGCAGGCTAGTCTCCATTTTGTCACATGAAACATGCGTTTCTTGCAGAATCGAAATTTCATGGTTAGGAATCACAATTATCGAAAAGCAAGCGTACGTAGTCACAGATAAATATATTTAGTAATTATTGAAATCACTCCAAATTATTTATCAATCCATAAACAGGGAGAGAAGAATTTGTCAAAACATAATGTTCGTTTCTGGCGACTTGCGAGATCAGAAATTGATTCTGTCACACAAAACATATTTAGTACAAACGATCATAGCTATCGTGTCAAAGAAACGTGTGTTGCATAAATCGATCATGATTTGTTATGATTTATGTGTGAAAGATTGTACTATATTAATTATAGTGTAACATTCAGTTCTTTTAATGAAACTTTGCCATCTTCTATCCAACGAGAAAGGATATTTATGTTATCTAAATAACGTACGTTGCACGTGACATGTACATGATGTGATTACATATTTTTTTTTTGGATTTTGTTATTGTTATTTTATCTTGTCAGGTTTTGGTTTATTAATTAATTAATTTATTACTTAGGAAGCCTAACTTTGAGAAGGGTGGGGGAGGGTCTAGTCTACTCAATGTTAACTAAAACCAGTTTGATAACATTAACATTTTTTATGAAAAAACATAGCCTTTTTTTAACAAGCACTATTACTGTCAACTAATGTCTACAATGTAAATCTAACAACATTAAATAGCACAGCATACCTTTCTTCACACATGTAACTTGATTTTGTCTTCTTAAGTATTATAAATAATTAACGGTAACAAGTTAAAAAATACTGATATCCTTTCATCAAATATCCCTGCATTACCAAAAAATACTATTTAAGCAAACTAATTTTTTAAAGACAATATGATCATGAAATGATTTGGGATTACTATCAAGTGACAACTTCAATTTTTCTTAAATCACTTAAATTTAATCAATATCACTAATTAAAAACCTGTACCTTCATTACCAGTAATATAAAGACATTAACTTTTCACAATATTATTTTCAGGATTTATTAAAATTATGTTAAGTTGATTAATATTAGAATTTAAAGTTTCTTCATATGCCCCCATGTTCAATGTACTCCTATGATAAATTTGGGAAAGATCGTTACATTTAAATCTCCCATTGCTAAGACAAAATAACTCACTGAACAATGAAAACTTCAGTCTGTTTTCTCAAAATGGCCGTTACCGCACTTCCACTCTGCAAAAGCTCATAACTTCCAATTTTTTGGGAGCAGAAACATCATTTAAACAGCAGAATCTGCAGATTTCAGAAATGTAAATATCTCAAAATGCCAAAATTCAAGTTAAGACTCATTTTGTGAGAACAGGTCACATATGTTACTTAAAAGGACTAAAATCATTTGATGTTTAAAAATAAACCTCTGCAATACACAAAATTGGCTAATCCTTAGAGCCCACTACAGAAAGGTATTACAGGTGCTAATTAGGGGTAATAAAATGTCTATAATCATGAGACTAAGGGCAATTAAAGGTGCAGGTGTGATTTTGATCTGACTGTTTATCTCTGCAAATACGCAGAACCTTTTTATAAAAAATTTTAATACATTGTAAAATCATTGTCAATACACATTAATTGCATTAAACAACTTGTACAGGTCCAGATCATGCTATGCCCATGTTAGAACTGGGATGAGGGGGAGAACAGGAGTGTTTTTGCTTTATATTTTTACTTAATAAAAATTGTTTATTTTCTTGCATGATGTAAAATTTGTTGAAGAATAATGGAAGAATGAAGTTGGTGCGTGCATTCCAGAATGGCCACGGTCAAGACTTATTTTGTGATTGTTTTTCTTTTTCTATTTAAGACTACCATCGAGCCAAACAAATTGAGGCTATCAAGAAATTCTTTCGATCAGACTGAGACCAAATTGATAAAACAACCTATTGATGTCCCTAATAGATCAAACCAGCCACCACCCCCTTATGGCATTTCATCTGCTGCTTGGCGTCAACGTTTGTATCGAGAGAGGCTGAAAAATGATCCACAAAAGAATGAACTCCACAAAATTACTGAAGCCAACAGAGCAAAAGCATACAGGAAGCGTCAGCAAGGTCTGTCGCCTAATAAGAAGTCAGAACTGCGAGTAAAGGCAAATGAGCGCCTCAGACAATTTCGAGAGAAACAAAAGCTGAATGGTGAAATTGCAAAGAAGAAAAAAAACAGCCATAAGAGGGACAACAGACAGCCGTCGCGAGAAAGACTGCATTCGTCAACAAATCTTCAGAGCAAGTTTGTCAGCAAATAAGAAGACTGCCATAAAGAAAAAGAATAGGGAGAGAGCAGCTCTAAAAAAGATGGCATCCCCTGTACTTGGTCCCCCTCCTGAAAATCTACAAGAAACTTCAGTAAGCTACAAAACAAATAGTGCAAAAAGGAAGGCTGTTCTAAAAGCAAAATTGTCCATGCCAGATTTGCCAACCAAATACGCTTCAGTTTATCATTGTCTTCAGTCAACAAAAAGTTCTCTCGCAAAAAAACAGCTTTCGGAGAATTGGGATTCGTGTTCTGTCTCCACATTCCATCAGGAAATGTGCGTCTGCAGATGAAGCACATGTAGCGATTAAATTAAATGTCAAAAACCTGTCCAAATCAAGGGCTATGGAGAAGAGGAAAAAAATTGCCTTAGTGAAAACACTTATTACTATTAGACAACTGCAAACAGCACAGAGGCCTTTAGTTCCAGCTGCAATGTGACTTCAAAGTCAGTAGAAAGTTTCTTCTGAAATGTCAGCAAAAAAATGAAAAAGACTGTCTTGGATTAAAGAAAAGGAAGGATGCACTATAAGATGAGATAAAGAAGAAAGTTGAAGACTGCTATAAGTTATAACTGAGGGGACATCACAAAGGTTAACCCAACCACTAAGACAGTCAGCAAGAAGACCATGCAACCCACCAGATACATGAAAACTACCCTGGCAGATGCCCACAGACAGTTCTCTGTAGAAAACCCAGATGTTAAAGTTTCATTTTGAACATTTGCTGCCTTGAAGCCGGGAATGACGAAAACATCAAAGAACATTTGTTTGAACACTTGCTGCTGTGAGTACTTCTTCAATGTTGTTCTAAAGACCAAAGCCATCAAAGGATTTTGTCTCAAGAAGGGCATGCCAGATTAAGTGTTGCCTTGCAAGATTCGGCTAGCAGACATGACTTTTTGTGATCCTCCAGTTGGAAGACAGCATCCCAAGAGGTAATGCCTTGACAGGGCATGTGACAGCTGTGGCCCTGATGCTGTTCGGCAACATCTAATGCCCCTGCCTGAGCTGTATCCAGATGTTCGAGTCAAGTGGCAGAAGTGGGCCACTCAAGCAAGCACCATCACTAACAAAAGCGGGAAGGAAAAAACTATCAACAACAAGATGCTGCTTGAAAAAGAAGGCCTCATGCACCAGCTGTTAGCGGAACTCAAAGACGAACTAAGTAGTTTTGCAGCTCATCTGTTTACTGCCAGATGGCAACACCAAATGTACAGTGCGCTTATACACGACGTTCCTGAAGGGTGGCTTGTGATCACAATGAACTTTGGTGAGAACTTTACATGTTTCTTTGAGAACGAAGCACAAGCCGCCCACTGGACACGAAGCCAGGTGATAATACATCCCATTGTAACATTTTATCGGTGCCCAGATGATGATGTCATCACAAAAGAAAGCTTCATAATAATTTCTGACGACCTGAAGCATGATTCCAGTGCTGTATACCACTTTACATCATTGTGGTGCAGCTGCTATAGGAGAGGGGACTCATTCCATAGGATGGTTCACTTTTCCGATGGCTGTACAGTCCAGTATAAAGGGAAAACCAGTTTCGTTGATGTTTCCTGCTCGGCCGAAGAAACAGGTATCCGGTATTTTAACATACAATCTTTTAATTGTACGTTAAAATTGGATGTACAAATGTATGTGGAACATAACAAGCCTAATTGGGATAAGCAGTAACCTATTTCAGTTTTGACCTCTGATTCCCCCTATACAGGACCAGCATTGAAGAAGAACCCACATGCATATATCACAGGTGGAAAAATACTAATGCCTGACTCCAGTGTACAGTAATATTTCACGGTCAGGCAACAAATATAGTTAACGTAACAAGTTATAATTTTTTTTTTTGAAAAATGCTATGGATCACCTGTATTTATGTCTTAAAATTGTTTCAACTAGTAAGTGAATAACTCCTCCTCAACAAAATAACAAATGATTGATAGCGTTTTAATTATAACTTGTATGCAACCATCAGCAGTATTAAGAGTTGTCACCCTTATGAAGAGTTATTTTTGTCATGGATCAGAAACCCATCAAGTTTTTTTCTTGGCAGTGGCTTAACCTAAACAAATAATGACCATGCAAATCAAAAATATTTCTTTATATATTTTATTGCACTTAAAAATTCAACATCCATCACATTTATGTGACCAAAATGCACTCACTATATGTGCTAGCAGATGTTTATCCTGACTTTTTCACTTTTGGCCGTTCTTTATAGGATCGATATGGGCTGACAGTGACAGTTAAGGGTTATTCACAATTATAGACATTTGTTTGGTATTCATACAGAGTACAAATTTTTAGATCCCTGTCTTCCACCTCAATTAGTACACACAATCAATTAATAAAAAAGACTTAGTAGCACCAATATGATTTGTCTTCTCAACATGAACTACATGTTACATCTGTAATTTGTGTTATGGGAAAACTTGTGATTTTTCGTTGGGACGAGTAACTTTTTAAGGCCAGTGAAACTAAATTTCTTAATTTCTACCCCTGTACATGTACATGTGTTTATGGTAACCAGTCTCAATTTTAGGACAAAAATTGAGTTGTATCCTATTTGGTTATGGCATTGAAACAAATGCATGTTACAAGGTGAACCCCAGCATAGTCCCAAGTATTTCTTGTTTATAATTCACAAAGAACATTACTGAGAAAAACCACAACAACAATACTGTCCTCATATTATCCAGGACAAAAATCATCAAAAACATAAATTTATTATGTTTTGTGTCGGTAATTCATTGATAACATTTAAAAATAAATCTAAACCACAAAGCTGTTAACATATTCAAAACAATATTTTCACTTGAAGCTGAATAGGTGGAAGTTAAAACAAAAGTGTTAAAAAAAGAAAGAAAATTGTAGTTTTTGCCACAAATGGAAAAGCTATTTATAGTATTATATGTGTACATGTAAGCATATTGTCTGTTTTACCATTAAACATTCACACATTCGTAAACATCGTCATGGGGTCTACTTTGGTTTATGCCTTTTCTTTGTGTGTATTTGTATATAGTTTTATTCAGTGTTACTAATTATGGGTGCAACAATACAGCCAAAACTGTGTAGTGATATATTACGATACAGCAAATCCAAAAATTTGATTAATTACATGTACCAAGATGTGGTAAAGTCATATTTTGATACTATCATACTAATTACCAAACATATCTCAGGCAGGCAAAACTGTACCAATTTCTGTTGAAAAAAGACAATATATAGACATGATAGATTTATATGTTTTAATAATTTATTTTCATAGTCATAGGTTTTTTAAGAATGGATACTCATTATGTAGATATGTCGCGATACACGAAACCATATCATGGTACCTATTGAGCTCGACAAGTATTGCAATATTCCGATATATCATTGCACCCCTATTATTAATTAAAACTCGTAATGTTACAAATATGTGTGTACGTGTGTAATGCACCATTGACTTTCTTTAGATAATAGTAATACTATATACATGTAGATATAAAACTGAATGAGTCACGTACAGGGTAAGATTTTGGTATAATAACCCACAATGGGTTCAGATATGGTCTCGCTGGAAATACACCAAACTGCTTTGGTTTTGTTCATTTTAATCAGCTTTTGAGCAGAATATCCAGTGAGAACTGGCCTATCCATGGATGTTAATTTCATATACAGAGAATATTTATATTTATAAACTAATACATAGTATCCATTAATAGGCATTAATGAAATGACTGTCTGAACCGGTATCTCTATACACTGTGTAAACTGGCACAGTTTCACAGTCCCGTCTAGCGACAATTCGTTTACTATGAATTAGCATCTCTATACACCAGATTTATGTGTAAACTGGAACAGTTTCACAGTCCCATCTAGCGACCATTCGTTTACTATGACTTAGCATCTGCCTAATCCAGCATTGGTCTATTCCGGATATCGGGTGCCAATTTAAGAAAAAACAAGCCGATTGGATAGTAATTAACTCTGTCTAAACCAGGATGCAATCAGTTTAGCTTTGCAGACTGCCTAAACAATGACTGTTAATTAAGAGACCACCATGACCAATCCACTCTGCCACAGATCTTGTAATTGCGTAATACATTAGATCAACTGGAGGAATTTCACTGTGTATATAACCAAGTGGTGTAATTCTTATGAAAGTGTAGAGTTGATGCTGTCAAAACTATCGCATGTACCGTCAACCGATAAAATCTGACAACACGAACTTCAAATGCTTTGAAGTTTTGTTTTTAATTAAATTTATGTTTTGTTCTTTCAGTTTGTGTTGTCTTATTTACGTTAGTTATATAATTATAATACAATATCACAACTGTCCTATTTTCAAATTTTAAGTGTGGTATGTACTTGTGGTCCAGACATAACTTGATTCATATTTTATTTATCGCCAAAATGATTCGTTAATTAGCTGCTGGTTTATTAAAGTTCATGTATTGTCCAATAACTACAAGTTCAGTTTCTTGAAATCATTTAAAGTGATTTGCTATTAAAAACAGCACACCAGTCACCTGCTTTTCTGCACAAGGTGTTGAATACCAAGGACCTAACTGTGTGAAATCGACCTAAACCAGCATATTTCATCGGTTCTGGTTTAGACAGTCCGATGTATTTGTATTTGTGTAGCACACTGATGAAGTAGGAATATTCTATGTGTTAGACATCATACTCAGTTTTTCTGACAGAACTACATGAAAGTTATAAATCTGTGACTGACATGTGACAATAACTTTGCGTTGATTTTTTTCCATAGTGAAGTAGAAAACACTGGCTAAACTTAACCATTTTCTTAGAAATTCTGATTTTATTATGTCGTGTGTTAGCACTGTCAGATTTTTGAATAATGGGCCATCCTAAAGTGATACAGCCAATCACAATACCCATACATAAAATGTAATACCAAATAGCCAATCACTACATCTGTACTTTGAAGGGGTAACTTACATTTATAGCCAGTAATATGGCATTGCTTAGAAAATTCATGTAATACCATAGAGACAGTCAACAATGCCTATACCAGACTATAATCCATGGGTTAAGAATAATCTTACTTGCATTAAATTTGTGAGGCTGCATTGTGTTTTCACACAAATTCATTTGCATGAGGTACCGGGAAGGTACATGTAGGAGAATGGTTGTTAGCCATATCTTGTAGTTTTCTATCATCTTAAATTTTACAACAGCGCCATTCCAGACCTTGATAAAAGTGCATTTTATATAAGAAGAAAACTGTGAACTTTGATAAGCTGCCACACAGCATTTTGGCTTTCAAGTATGTATTTGTCTGACCACAATTGTAGATACACGGTGCCCATGGAGTGCATTTGGAAGTGGAGGGAGGGGGGGGCAATGAAAATTAGGTTACCAAATGTGAAATTCCAGATTTCGGCCACTTTATTTAGTCATAGAGTCTAAAAATATTTTTATTTAGACAAAAAATTAGTTTTCCTCTAAACAGGAGGGCACACCCACCCCATCCAAGCCCCATTTTTTCGTGGTGTTTGATACACTGTACATATACATGGCTGTGTACATTCTGTTGTTTTTTTTCATTATAAGTTGATGCTTTGTCATCTTTTGTTGCATTATTTTTATTACCAATGTATGCATAATCAATACATGCATGTATGTCTTTTACTGTGAGGAGCGGGATGTAGCTCGAAGGGTAGCGTGTCTACCTGTGAACCTTCTCTGTGGACCCATTAGCAGTTTGGGCTATTTTCCGTTTCAACCAGTGGTCCACAAGTGGTTCATCAAAGGCTGTGTCCTGTCTGTGGGACAGTGCATATAAAAGACCCCTTGCTGCTTATCAGAAAGCATAGCCTATGTGGCAGCTGCTGGTTTATGTCAGAATGATCGTATGATTGACATCCAATAGCCGATAAGATGAAAATCAATGTGCTCTAGAGGCGTTGTTAAATAAAACAAACTTTACTTTCTTTTCTTTTTTTTACTGAGCTGGAAATCTGAAATCCAGATCATTGAATACCACTTGGAATGTATGTGTATTGGTAAATTTATGTAAGCCAGATAACAACCAGCATTTATGATTGATATACATTTTTGTACCTATTTGACTTCTTTTTTTTTGGCCACAGGACTCTGTGGACTATATGTATTATAGATGACTGCAGGATATGCATAACTTTGTAATTATTATTCATCTTTAATAACAAGTTGTGTCTGTTTAACCATGAAAAGTCAGCTTAATTAATGTCATTTATATAATACTTTCATTTAGGAACACAAGAACAAAAACACTTTGAAAAAGACGATGTCCAACCTTAAATGCCTTCAGGCTTTCATGGAAGCTAAAGGAGACAAACGCCCGATTGAATCAATCAGTGAAATAGAACTTTGTGACATTCTTTGTTCTTTCTTCATGGGCTTAAGAAAACCAGATGGTTCGAATTATGAGCCGTCATCTATCAGAGGAATGTTAGAAAGTTTTGAACGCCATCTAAAATCAAAACATTATGGTGTTTCAATTACCACAGGCCTAGCTTTTTCAAAATTAAATACAGTCATAAAAACTAAACTAAAAACTCTGAGACACGAAAGAATGGATGACATGCCTCGGCGTGCAGAATCCCTTGATGATGAGGATGTTAATAAACTGTGGCAGTCTGGTCAGTTAGGTCCACACAATCCAGAAACCATTATAAACACACTCTGGTGGAATAATAGCATTTATTTTAGAATTAGAAGTGTGCGGACACATCACGACTTGATGTGGGGTGATGTGACACTTCAGAGCAATGGGAATGGCAACGAATACCTGATGTATAGCAAGCAACAAACTAAGACCTACAAGGGAGATAATGCTCAAGCAGTGCATGATCTAAAGCTGATAGTGTGGGCGACAGGTGATGCCCGTTGTCCAGTTGAGCTGTACAAACACTACTCAAAACTTCGCCCACCTCATTACTCAGGTCCGGAAACACCTTTTTATTTGGCAACAAACACAAAAGGAACTTTGGAAACACTCACTTGGTTCAAGCATCAGCCTATTGGTAAAAACAAACTTTATTCCATAATGAAGCGGATCTCCAAGAATGCCAAACTACCTTCAAACAAAAATTTCACCAACCTGTCTGCACGGAAATACTCAGTTCAGAAGTTTCCAGAGTAAGACATACATATATGTATGGAGATTTCTGATAACAAAAACATATTTGCATTAACAACTTATGATTAGCCATGTTTGGAATTGGTGGTTGGAATCATAAGAAATTTTGTTATTTATTATCAGTTTGTATCCACCAATCAATACTTAATTTATTAAATGTAAATGCAAAGCAAAGTAAATGAAACTTGCAACGTACATGTTATCCCCCATGTTTTTAATCATATAATATTATGTTTCAAAAACTCTGTGACAAACTGTCTTATAAACATACACGTAGTTCATATTTTAATTATACATTTTTATCTAAAAAATAAAAAATAAAATAATTTTTCTTAAATGATTGATTACTTGATTGTTTGGTTATTTAACAAACTCCCAGCACAAAAAATAAATACTATTAAATTAATTAAAAAGCATAAAATAAATCGGTGTACAGGGTTGACTTACAGTTTAAGATTTTTCATAAATGGAAGCCTCCATCCTCCAACAGTTTTCATTCATATATGTATGTGCATATATATACATGTATACATAAAAGCAAACTTTCTATTTTACAATTACATGTACATATTCATGTGTGTGTATTTTGATTTATGTGCTGCATCTAGTTATTCAAGGGATTTACTTTGCTTTATGCATTTTTTTTTGTGCATGTCTGTATGTTTTGTTTAATAATATTAATTAATGTAAGAAATAAATTGTCATAATGTTGCAGATATGTGTGTATTTTACCACCAAACTTATTGAAGTAACTGAACCAGGTGTATACGGGGTAAGAAATAGTACAGAACCAAAAGCGTACAAACTGAAAAGGAAAAAATAATGATTTCGAAATGGTATCATCATCATTTTGGAAAGCGTACATGTATGTCCCTGCCCCCCCAAAGTATATTTTGTATGCTCGTGAAAATGATGAAAAAGATGGATGACCCCTTAACTTACACATGATTGCCACTGCACTGCTGGAATTATCCAAATATTTTTTGACAAATTTGTTTGTGAGATAAATATCCATGAACATGTACGTACAGGTGTGCAGGGTTTCGTCACCTACATGTACAATGTGTTGCTAAAATTAGACTCAGCATCTTTGCCTAAACTCATTTTTTATTCCCAATTTTAGAATAGAAATTCCCAAACTGAATGAAAAAGGATCCAACTTTTCTGTCTATTAATGCATGAACACATAAATAAATGAATTAAAATAATTAAAATATTTGATTATTCTAACATAGTTTTTCAAGTGAAACTGAATTAAAATAATTAAAATATTTGATTATTCTAACATAGTTTTTCAAGTGAAACTGAAAAAGTCTGGTTTCTTTGTGAAAGCTAAATTTCCCTGCACTAGAGCCATGGGCAACAAGTCAAATTTCATAAATTAAACCCTGATAGTATGGACAGTATGCCAACTGCGAAGTCTACTTATAAACATGTAATTAATGGCAGGTACAGTATTCATGTACGTACATGTGTTAAGAGACATGTTGCAGGCTAGGGAGCTGGATGTAGCACAGATGGTAGCATATCCGTCTGTGAAGCATTCGGTCGTTGGATTGATTCTTTTCTGTGAACCCATTTGCAGTTTGGGCTATTTTCTGTTCCAACCAGTGTTCCACAACTGGTTCATCAAAGGCCATGCTATGTGCTGTCCTGTCTGTGAGACGGTGTATATAAAAGACCCCTTGCTGCTTATTGGAAAGAGTAGCCTATGTGGCAGCAGTGGGTTTCCTCTAAATACATATATCAGAATGACCATATGATTGACATCCAACAGTCAATGATAAGATAAAAATCAATGTCATCTAGAGGCTTAGTTAAATTAAAAAAAAAACTTTGTTGCAGGCTACTACAATACCAGTAGTCACTGCATATGACTAGAGAACTGTTTATGTACTTGTTTACATGTGAATATTCAGGGGTGCAGAAAGTACTCGCCAAATGAGAGTAAAAATTCTAACAGATGAGTTAAAAAATGCAACTACCAGTCAGATGGGCGAACTGTATTTCTCATTGACTGTAATGTTTTGTTGTTGTTGTTTTTTTTGGGGGGAGGGGGGGCTCGAATCCACCACTCCGTATAAGCCATGTCAGATAATCATAGATTTGCTCTATTGTAAAATAATTATATATTGTTCTATAAGCTGGCAGACTAGTAGAAATTCTGGCGTGCTAGAAAAATTTAGTTGGTTCTGCTCTGGCAGGCTAGTAAAAAATTCTCCATTTATGCACCCCTGATATTACATCATTATACAATTTCTAAGTACACCTCTTTTTATTCACCTTATGACAAAATATCTTTAAATATTTTTATATTTGATTCTTTTTATCCAAACTGGAAGACATTTTTACATTTGAAATACTTCAGTGCATTAATATTTTGTTTAAAAAAAATATTTCTGGAAATGATGACTACATGCGGAGTTCATCCAATCACCATGGCCACATTTACAGTGTTTCCAGTTCCATATAGCCGATCGCAATGCCTGTAATTTGAAGTGGTTAACTTAAGCCAATAACATGAATTTACCTTTGCTTACAAAGTGCATTTATTCATTGCTGCCGGAACTGAGGTGCCACCCCAATAATGTGTCCAGAACTTCTGGCAGAATCCATTAAAATAGTTTTTTCCTGGAGGTGCATGCTCCCGGACCCCCATAGCCCTCAATATCGCTAGTCTGCTGCCCCAATGTCACAATCGTTCCTGCGGCCCTGTTATATGTAATACTATAGAGCCAAATGTAATGTCTGAAATCATAGAGATGTATGGTGGAATTCCAAAGTGTGTGATTGGTTATTTGGTTGTGCCTCCAATTTGACAACAGAATACATGTACATGTTTTGTTTGTTTTTATTTCATTTGGACACTCATCCTTGAGTCGCTTCATTTTTGTCACCTTTGTACACTGTGTATTAAGAACTCTGCTGAGCTGAAAAACTCAAATCATTATCATTGTTTGCAGATGTGAATATCATTTGGTGGATAATTTATGAATGTTATATCTAGATAAATGCTATTAGTTATATTTAATAAGTTTCTTGAAGTTGTAAAGGTATGATTTCATTTTGTCACAAGCCACTTAACCTTTTGTCTCAATGAAAGGTTCAATGAAGATAACACAAATGTATACTTCTATACATGTATTTTTAATCTTTAATAATAAGTTGTATGTACACTAGTATACATACATGCAATGATGTTAGACCATGAAAGATCAACTTGAATTAATGTCATTAATATGATACTTTCATTTAGGAACACAAGAACAAAAATACTTTGAAAAAGACGACGTCCAACGTTAAATGCCTACAGGCTTTCATGGCAGCTAAAGGAGACAAACGCCCGATTGAATCAATCAGTGAAATAGAACTTTGTGACATTCTTTGTTCTTTCTTCATGGGCTTAAGAAAACCAGATGGTTCGAATTATGAGCCATCATCAATTAGAGGAATGTTAGGAAGTTTTGAACGTTATTTAAAATCAAAACATTATGATGTGTCTGTCATCACAGGTACAGAATTTTCAAAATTAAATACAGTCATAAAAACTAAACTAAAAGTTCTGAGACACAAAGGAATGGGGAACTTGCCTCGACGTGCAGAATCCCTTGGTGATGAGGATATTGAGAAACTGTGGCAGTCTGGCCAGTTAGGTCCACACAATCCAGAAACGATTATAAACACACTCTGGTGGAATAATACCATTCAGTTTAGAATTAGAAGTGTGAATCTACATCGTGACATGACATGGGGTGATGTCACTCTACAGACTGACAGTGATGGCAAGGAATTTGTCATGTACAACAAGATACAAACCAAGACTAACAAAGGAGATAATCCTCAAGCAATGCATGATCAGAAGTTGAAAGTGTGGGCAACAGGTGGTGTTCGTTGTCCAGTTGACCTCTACAAGTGCTACTCAAAACTTCGCCCAACTGATTATACAGGACCTGAAACACCATTTTATCTAGCAACAAACACGAAAGGAGCTTCTGAAACACTTCCGTGGTTCAAACGCCAACCTATTGGGATAAACAAGCTGGCCTCCATAATGAAGCGCATCTGCCAGAATGCAAATCTTGCCTCCAACAAGAATTACACAAACCAGTCTGCACTAAAATATTTAATTAGAAAACTGTCAAACTAAAAGATCATACACATGTATGGGAATTTCTGGTTATTAAAACATGGACAACGGCTTAAATGTATAGTCACATTTTTAATGGTGTTGAGAATTGGATAATTAAAAAATATTATCACTATTTGTACCGATGATTCAGTACATTGTATTTTAGGGAATTTGCAAAAAAGTAATGATAAACTCATAGACTGCATTGATTAATTTTGAAAACAACAGTATATGAAACACTAACATAAAATCTGTTTTAGTCATCATGTTGTTAAACAAAAGTAAAGTTTGTTTTATTTAACAATGCTTCTAGAACACATTGATTTATATCTTATCATCAGTTATTGGATGTCAATCATATGGTCATTCGGACATATGTACAGTATTTAGAGGAAACCCACTGCCACCACATAGGCTACACTTCGCAGTAAGCAGGAAGTGGTCTTTTATATGCACCGTCCCACAGACAGGACAACAGATACCACGGCCTTTGATGAACCAGTTGTGGACCACTGGCTGGAACAGAAAATAGCCCAAACTGCAAATGGGTCCACTTAGAAGGATTGATCGGACAACCGACCGGTTCACAGGTGGACACTCTACTATTTGAGCTACATCCCGCTCTTGTTAAACCATGACATTGATTAAGTGAAACTCAAGTTTCTTGTACAGTGAACAATGATGATAAAATATCTTTCATTGTATGAATAAAATAAGTTTAATAAGATATCACTGAAAAGTTAAATCCATAATTTAGTGTGCACAAGACCTTCACGTTTAATAACTAGATTATTGCTTTCATCACAAAGAGAATTTAGTAATTTCTGTCTGAAAAAGCTGTGGTCTATCCAAAGCCTGATGTCAAATGTAGTACCTAAGGTAACAGGTACATATAGATATATCATTCAGTTTTCATTAACATTTCTGAAACGAGGCTGTTTCTGGACGAATAGGAGGAGGATTCCTAATGATATTAGTACTGAAGGTGGAAAGCCCACAACAGGGGAAAGTGGTGGGGTAAGGGTGAAACAATATTCAGCTTGGCTTATGTATTTTTGAAAATGATTTGTCAGGTCCAAAGTTAGTTTGACTGGGTGCCAGTCCAGTTGATGGACACTGAAAACACTTTTCGTTCTTTCTGCAACATTTTATTTTGATTTATTTGTTTTGATATATACATCAGGTAATTTCCATGTCCAGATATTAATTATATAATATAATTAGCAGCTTGTAAATAAGTCACATATCAGCATATTGGGAAGAAAAAAAATTGTTTTTGAATATATTGGATTGTCATGAATTCATTATATAAAAATTGTTGTAATCCAAATGGATTCTGCTACAATCTGATACAAAATGAAACCTGGTTTGTTAAACACATGTATGTTCTGTTTTAAAGTTTATTCAGCTACGTTGTGTGTTGTGCATGTATTCAACTGCAAGTACGTGTAAAATGTTTTGTTAATAGTGTTATGTTCAGAGTTTGTTAAATCATTTTACATTTATAATTTTCTTAAACCATGTTCTGTTCATTGGAAGAATAAAATGAATGGTATTTTTTGTAAATACATGAACAGTATTTGAGCTAGATGTTTTTGACATTTCAGCGTCTTAATGCAGTCAAAAAGGAACAAACAGGTGTGTGTGTAGTTAAAAGTTTTTCTTTGGTGTTATATCTCACAAAGGAAATTCTGCACATAAACATGAACTGCGCTATAATAAGAAGAATACTGTTCTAAATTAATTAAAATGGTTGTCATATTACGTCTGGTTTTCAGTTACATTTTGCTTGGTTATGATAGACAACACTGGATAATATTAAAACAGTATCTTATAGGAACTCATTAACCTTTAGACTACTGAATTCTTTTAAGAGTTACTTCCCAAAAAAACTGGATTAATTTTGAGAAAAATCAGTTTGAGAGGCATCTCATTTTGGTCAAATGTTTTGAATTTAAAACTT
>JAULBS010080467.1:0-19256 GCA_032355785.1 Symmetromphalus regularis | reverse complement strand
AGAGAGTCAATAATTAGCAATGTGTATCAGTTCTAAATTATAATTTCTGTGAGGGTGTTTGTTCATGTCATCATCGTTAGGGAGGTAGTGGTGGCATGTACAGTATTCATATTTGGTATACTAGAGGCACTGATTTCCCGTGATAACGGAATTGTGGAAAAACCTATCAGAAACGGAATTCCCTATTTTCTCCGAAAACATAATTACAAATAGTGCAGTTTATTAATTAAATGGATTTTTCATCCGCATTTTGGAAACAAAAATAGTCGATACCTGACCACTGATATCTGTATGTGTTACGACAAATTAATTTCAAGGCAGAGACGACCACCAGTCGATTTAATTGACAAAACCAGAAGTTTTTTAAATATTTGTTTTGTTTTAATTTTCCGACAATTACGCGAGTTGAAGATTTATTACTTATTTTGAATCTATTTATAATATTCATGATAATTTAAATCAATTTTTTTTATGTGATCAATTCTAATTATATTCGGATATTTTCACAAAAACCGAGTATTACCGAACTCGATGGTATTTTTGAGGCGCGATTATTCACGCTCCTTGGTCAAAATCTACAGGCGTTCAACGTGAAACCCTGTGCCTACCATCAAAACATTATTATTAATGGTCCAGGAGGGGACATACTACTTATTAAGCTGCGCAGCCCAATAAGCAGCATGTCCCCACAGGACTTTATTATTAAGTGTTACTGTGTATAAAGGAAAAATGTAAATTTTCCTGCAGAAATACTACTTTTAAAGGTGTATTCCCATGGAATTTAAGGGGATTTGTGCTTTAAATATTGATTACGAATGAAACTTGTATTTGTGATACTAGATCTCGCTTTTATATCATGCAAAATGTTTTACCTGAACCATGGTATAGAGAATCCCATGTTGAGTTTATGATTTATGGTTGGTTACCATAATTCAATTATTATTTTTTAAATATTGATAATGAGATGCGGTGGTTATGTAAGTAGTTGAATGAAGTATTTCTATGGACAAATCAAATGTTTATATTTAAAATTATTTGTTTGGAAATTAATTAGGTCTTTGGGTCCGTGGGAGGATGTGTTCAAGGCTCTTAAAATTCTTAAATTGCATCAGCGTCTGGGGGAGAAATGGGGCTTGTGTGACCCCCAAACCTGTTGCCTTACTTTCAGAGTTTTGCTAATGGCTAGTCACATCTCTGTAAATGGCAGTAGCTGGTTTCTTAAGTCAACTATGTCACTTAATAGCTAGCAATAATCCAATGTGTGGGCGTATTGTTAAGCAATCCTTTTCTTTATTCCCAGCGTTCAGTCCTGCACAATTTGCACGAACGATCATTTCGTTCGTGCATCGGTTATGCAAATTTATTTCGCATTTACCCGATTTATGTTTATTTGCTAAATAAACTTTCTATCATCTTCTCTCGTAGAACTTGACTGATTTCCGACATGTATAATTACGTGTAATTAGAATACTTTGTGTTGGAAAATGTAAAGTATTATTATTATATGTTGCCAATCCTAAATTGCATTAATAAATGTTAGTCGGAAATCTTCGGCTGATTATGGAGAACGATCAAATATACATTACAAGGTTTTTATTCAACAAATTAAAATTTTGACAATCACATGTAATAAGCAAAATATGATTTGTATACTGCAAATGTGTTTTACAGTTCCTTTTTACAGCAAGGTGACAATGGTTTTATTTATTAAATTTTAATAGGTTTTTTACCCATTTAAAAAAAAATCAGAATAGGGTTTGCAAATGTTTTTAGCATTACCTATTTTCTGGTTTTGCAGATTTTGAATTTGTGCAGGCCTGCTATGTGACAAATAACAAATATTTGACACCTACTAGCTAGCAATAATCCAGTGTGTGTGCATATTGTTAAACGGTCCTTGCCTTTATTCCCAGTGTTTGTTTCAGTTTCTGTCCCTGCCAGATAAAAATCGTGAGTCAGGGACTAGCACCTTGAATTGTAAAGACTCGTGAGGTGGTGTTGTATTTTTTAAAATGCACCTTGCCAGTTGTGACGTTCTGTAAATGAATCAACAATAGGCAGTGGTATGCCGTGATGAGATTTGCATTGAGCTTGTCACACAGTGGCACATGTGATATATAGTGGCAGGGTCAGTTGGTATCAGTTTCTGACGTCAGCTCATACCTTTAGCCATTGGTGAGCCACTGCATTGCATAGACTTGATACCAGTCCATTAATAGATTAATTTTTATGTCTTTATACTGTAGATGACGCATTAATTGATGAAATTAGTTTAAAAAAAAAAAAAAATTATTTTATTTTGATCAGAATGGCACCCCTGTATCTTTGTTGAGGTGTCACTTTGATAATTATTATTATTTTTATTTGTTTTTTACGACTCCACTAGAGCACATTGATTGATTAACCTTTAGACTGCTGAATTCTTTTAAAGAGTTACTGGGTTAATCTTGAGAAAAATCAGTTTGAGAGGCATCTCATTTAGATCAAATATTTTGACTTTAAAACTTAACAAAACAATAAAATAATATAAAGGTGTGAACAAATTTATATTATTTTTGAGTTTTGAAGGGCATTTTTTGTAAGTGCACGATTTGCAATCTAGAAATGTGTAAAAACAGACAAACAAACCCATAAACTATGCTTGGCATTTCATATTTAAGATCGGATCGCTCACATTCAACACCATATTCTCGCCTTCACACTCTGTGTCATTCAAAATGTTTATTTATGTATTCTGTCACTATTCACTACCGATATTCAAAATCAAAATCCCTACCTTCGGTAAACCCCAAAATAATATTTATTCCCAATTAGCTCTTCAAAATCTCTGCATAGCGCCGCCAAAAACTTCATGAAAAAACCCTGCTTTTACACCAAAATTTCTATCGATAAAGGAGTTCTAACACTTCAAAAAATGTGCCATTTGCAATTGAGAACATTCCAGATGTATATAGGTATTGCGTCATTTCTTCCCATAATGCATTTAAGCAACAGGAACTACTAATTTTAAAGGGCCAGTTTGATTGTCTAAAAATGTCGCCTTTAGTACTCGAGCGTTTGCATGACGTCGAGAAAAGTTGCCTATATTGTCCAGAATTTATCAGAATGGCACCCTCCCTATAAGTGATGTTTGTTGAGGTGTCACTTTCATATTTAATTTTATTTTTAAAAAAATTTAACGACACCACTAGAGCACATTGATAATAAGCTATTGGATGTCAAATATTTGGTTGTTTTGGCAAATAGTCCGGTGTGAGCAGCTTCCAACGGGTTTTGAACCACGGTCTTCTGCTTGAGTGTGACGTTCAACTGCTAAACCACTGAAGCTCACCTTTTGTATTCATTTTGAAAACTATCCAAAAGTGGTAGCTATCTGTTTAAGTTTTAAACACTATGGTCCGGTTTATGGTTTAACCTTGATTCATTGTTCAGGGTCCAATTGTTCGTTGTTCAAAGCATTATTAAGCTAACCATGGGGTAGATGAATATTTCTCTTTAAAATATCTTCATAGAATGTCCAAATATATTTCTGATTAGATTATTTATGGATACCTTAGACTATAATAAACACATTTTTACATATCTCTTCAATACCTATTTGCACTGATTTATAATTTGGTTTTGAAATATTCAACTAACCCGAGGTTAGCTTAACCTTGCATTGAACAACTGGACCCACATGGTGTTTACAGTGTTAAAAGAATAGGTTGACATTGGTCTTAGACCCTTGAAAGCAACCTCATGATGTGTTAGTTCTCAGCCATTAATTCAGTTATTAAAAAAACTGAAAGTTCATGCGGTAATCAGTTTCTTTTAGGTGTCAGACGTATTAATTTTACATGTGATTCATGGAATAATACTACTTCTGCTACATAGGGTACTGTTTTGCATTAGTATCAGTGCTGGCAGTTTTTTTTTTAATGCACCTTCCCAAGTACGGGATGGCATATACCACAGTCTTAGGTAGTGTGATGTAGCTCAGATGGTAGAATGTCTGCCTATGAATCGGTCGATTGTTGGATCGATCCTTTTCAGTGGACCTATCTGCAATTTGGGCTATTTTCAATTCCAATCAGTGATGCACAACTGGTTCAACAAAGAGTGGTTTGTGCTGTCCTGTCTGTGGGACGGTGCATATAAAATATCCCTTGCTACTTATTGGAAAGAGTATAGTATGTGGCGGCAGCGTGTTTCCTCTAAATACAAATGTCAGAATTACCATATGACTGACGTCCAATAGCTGATAAGATAAAAATCAATGTGGTCTAGAGGCATTGTTAAATAAAACAAACTTTACTTTAGAACGAAAAAATCCTTACATTGTTTAGCCATTCAATGTCTTTAGGTTTAGGTCAGTGGCTGATAATCTCATACACATACTATACTTTAGTGATTAGGTCAGTGTCCCCTCTCTCTATTGTCTAGCAAGAACAATCTGTCAAATGTGTGGTTGTGTCTGATAGCTTGCAGTACTCAGAATTTGTACTTTAACAAATTATAAAAGGGGTGGCTTTGAAACTGTGTGCTTTTTCATTATGAAATAATATAATTACTATATATATATTTTTAATTAATTTTATTCAAGGGCAAAAATCCTTGAAGTGGGGTGGGCAGAACATCCCCCTGTCCAAATAGTGGGGTGTGTGTGTTAGCCCCATCTTCCAAAAATTGACATCATTATAGACCCTCGGTGTACTTCGGTATATTTGTGCTAAGACCACATGGTTAAGTGTTTTAACTTATATTGATACAATAAGGAGAAATACTGTTAAAGATTATTATTTAGGTATTTTAATTTAAAAAAAAATAAAGCATAAAGTAGGGAGGTGATAATTATATAGTACGCCGTTTTTAGATTACAAGTTTTATTTTTTTAGTAAATGATTAATATTCTGTATATTTGTGTAATGATAGCAGGAATATGATATGTCTTCATAATATGATAAAGAGAAGATGGAGAGACCTGTGTGTTCACATAAAAACAAGGATAGGTCTGGCTGATCACTGTTGCCTATGTTCACATAAAAAGACTGTATATCTTGAAAGCCTGGGTCTGTTTTGACATCTGGCAGGTTGGTTGTAGCTTCCCTGAGCTGTGTCTATAAATAGACCTGCCACAACACCAAACCTCTGTGCCGTCTCTTGACACTAATGGCTGCCTTCACACTTGACTGAGCTCATTATTAAGACCCATGCCATAAGCCTGCCTCTGATTGGTTGCTTCCCCAGACGCTGGCTGCTGATTAGCCGATTCTAACAGGCTTGGTGTGAGTGAGTTTTCTACACACTCGAAAGACAAAGACATGCCAGTTATGTTTCGGACACTCAATTACTATTATTATGTTAGAATGGTTTTATCAATTGAACAGTATCATTTGTCAGTGTAGATGGTTGTTGTCCTTCAACACAGGCTTCATTGTGTTGTCATGCTTGTAATATTTGATTTAAAATGTTACTAAGCTTACTGTTACAAGTATATAAAAATAAGTTACGATTGTGTGAAAGGGATTGATAGTCAGTTGAGTTGTATATGAAGTATGTGTTCTGTATATTTTACAATTGAAATACACATAGAGATCCTTGACCTTATTAATTTCCAAACCAAGAATTGATTTAAAATAATTATAAACATTTGATTTGTCCATAGAAATAGTTAATTCAACTACCTACATAACCACTGCATCTCGCTTATTATCAATATATTAAAAATAATAATGAATTATGCACATGGACAAATAAATCCGTTGAATGTGTGACATATATATTTAGAGTCACCTGACGAGTATTCCCCCGTTAGCCGTTATTTTAATTTAAAACTTTTCAATATTTTTGTAGCTGCAAAAACATTTCGTTCCCATTTATTTCGTCCCACGAGGAGTTCCGATTTTGAAATTTTTAAATGTAAAAAAAATTGATCGACTTGACATGGAATTTCCTATACCATGTTTCAGTTAAAATGTCTTGCTTGATATGAAAACGAGATCTAGTCTAACAAATGCATGTATATTTAGAGCACAAAATCCCTTAAATTCTCTGAGACTATGTCTTTTAACATACATGTACTGTAGTATAAAATACAATCTATAATTGTTAGTAAAACAAACACCATATATATGAAGAAAATATGAAGCAGTTGTTAAATTTCAAAACGTTTCTATTTGAAATAAAATCCTGAACAGATTTAAAAATGTCAATATTTTCCTAATTTATTAAAAGTGCATCACCAAATAAAATAATATTAAATTTAAAATGTATATATTTCTTTACATGGGTATTGCGATGCACCCTGAACAGTGGACAATGACATAAGAAATTAATACTTTGTGTAAATTGATAAGCAATTGTTAATTTTGTACATTAGAATTATATAGTGATATCTGAAATTTCCGAAGTGATTTATGATGCAGTTTAAAACAAAATCTTCCCTGGTGTTTACAATATACACAGCTGACACTTGAACTTTATTATCATGCAATAAACAAATGTGAATTATGCAATCATTGCAAAACAATAACACCTATAAGAATATTAAAGTAAATGTTTGTTCATCATAATAAAAAGTAAATGTATGTTACGGTGTACACGTAGAGCGTGATGTAGCTCAAATGGTAGCGTGTCTGCCTGTGAACCGCTCGGTCGTCTGATCGATCCTTCTCAGTGGACCCATTGGCTGTTTTCGGTTCCAACCAGTGGTCCACAACTGGTTCATCAAAGGCCATAGTATATGCTATCCTGTCTTTGAGACGGTACCTATAAAAGACCCTTGCTGCTTATCAGAAAGAATAGCATGGAGTGGCAGTGGGTTTCCTCTAAATAAATGTCAGAATGACCATATGATTAATTTCAAATAGCCAATGATAAGATAAAAATCAATGTGCTCTAGAGGCGTCCTTAAATAATATAAACTTTTCTTTATGGTGTATATGTAGATAATGTACATGTAAGTGCACTGAGCAGAAGCCAAATTTTTTCCACCAAAAAGATAAGCAGACATGTTAGATACCTATTATCAACACTGCAGTGATATGCATACAGGGTTTCACATTTGAAAAGTAGAAGAGAGCTATAAATCACTCCCCAAGTAAGGTTCAGGGGAACTTTTTCACTCTCCATAATCACACCCCTACAGAAAAATAAATATAATAAAAATAGTGTTAAAAAAAAAAAATTGAAGAAGAAGAAAAAAGATGACATAAAAGGTGATTAATGAATATGTCTTTAAATGGGTGTTTTCACATTGGCCTTGTTATAGATCCACGGATAGTTGTATTGGCCCTTAACCTGCTGAACAGCCTGCCTCGGGCTAATACAACTGTCCTTCGACCCATAACAAGGTAAATATGAAAACACCCATTTAATAACATAATAGTATTGGAAAGCAAAACACTATGAAGGTTACAATAAAAATACACTTGCTTAGGAGCACCAGTCGAGATGCTTTAATTGCATTATTTATTATTTCCATGTTTTGTTGTAATGGGATCATTTTGATGTGACAGCTAGTAGACAAAATAGGGCGTGCTTTAATTTGGTATAAGAATAAAGAAGTGGACATATTTACACCAATCCCCCAAGAAATACACAAAAATTGTTGTGGACACTAATTCTTTGTGCAGCATTTATTTTGCTGCAGACATTTTCTTAATTGTAGGGGTTTAATATATCTTTAGTAACTTTTCCTTTTTATTTCAGATTTGATCTGTCCTGGATGTCTAAGTGATGAGTAGCTATCACATTAACAGTGCAGCCAGTCCGGCTAGGACCAGTAAGTATACTATTTTTATTGTGTGTTGGATTATAATTATTTGCTCTATCGGGAGATTGGCAGTCCCCCTAAAAATGATCAAAAAAGGATAAAATTGCAATGTGTTGTTCCCGTATTGGTCATACACTTTTGAATACTATTTTTTATCCTTCTCATTGTGAGCACTGTCAGTGTAGATTGACAATGCATTATATTTGTTATATTAACACTATTTCTTCATTAATGGTTTTATATATTGTAACTTTCTACTTTATGACAAACGTGGATGTAAGCTCAAAGAAATCCTGAATATGGTTAGAATATATTGTTTTAAAAATAAAATGGGAAGCAAAAAATAGTTTTCAAAACTGAATATCAGAAAGCATTAGACATTTTGAGTAGCATTTGCTGCTTGTTAATTTTGAGCCTTGATGGTAATAAAGATGCAGGGGTTTACTTTGCTTTTATAAAAGAGGGGTCCCTGAGACTCACCTGTTTCTTTTCTGGGGGTTGCAACCCAAGGTTTCTAGAATACGGTAGCCCGACACCTGTGGCTAATGATTTTTGTTGTCGGGCTACCAAATAATCACTTTCCACTAGCCCGAAGGCTAGTGGAATATCAACAAAAAGAAGAAGAAAACGGAACGGAAAAACTGCAACAAAAAGTGGTCAACATACTTGTTTGCATAAATAAAGTCCGACTATTATTAGCCTGGAACACGTCAAATAACTCGATAGCATAATCTGTAAAATAATGCAATCCAAAGTTGGCAAAATTTCTGTTCCCGGCAAGATGTCGTAATATCCCAAAGAGTACCGAATTGCTTCACTACAGATTTTTATCTTTTGGTCAAAAAAAGCGCTTGACATACTAGTTTCAATAAATAAAGTCCGACTTATTGGCCTGGAACACGTCAAATAACTTGCAAGTGTAATCTGGAAAAAAAAATGCGGTCCAAGATTTCTGTTTCTGGCCAGATGACGTAATATCCCAAAGAGTGGCTACAGAGATTTGTTTTATTCCAGTCTAATCAAATCAAACTTTTTTGTTCTTTTATCGTTAAAAATACAATTATTATAAGTAATTAATTTATCCATTGTGACCTATTACACTGAAGGTAATGATTATTTTGCTTTAGGTTGTTACTTTTTAGTCTTACTCCAACCGAGTCAGTCATTCGCGAAGTCTGATACAATCGCTGTGAATCGGATCGAATGTGGCATTTTTTGTAAATAAACTTGTAGGTCGCTATTTGATAGATCTAATCTCTATTGTGTTCTTTTGTTTTTGAAAACGGTGACATTAATCTAACAATGAATCAGGGTGCATTTTATGTATTTTAAAACAATTTTATTCCTTCAAAATGTAGCGAGTTGATCCGATCTTCAAGTTTGAGTTTTATTTTTAGGAGGTTGGATTAGTGAATTTTTAAGTTGGGCTAGTGAATTTTGAAAATCACTGGTCTGACTGCTAGTGGATTAAACAAAAAATTCTAGAAGCCCTGCTCAACCTAAAATTAAGGGTCCACAGTATAGTCAAGAGTTGCAGAATTGTTTTTATTCTGTCTTAATTTTTATCTGTTTTATATTGAATAAATTAATTATTTTTATGGCACTAAATGTCCCAGTACACCCTCTACCCCACCC
This sequence comes from Symmetromphalus regularis, assembly GCA_032355785.1. Taxonomy (NCBI): domain Eukaryota; kingdom Metazoa; phylum Mollusca; class Gastropoda; order Neomphalida; family Neomphalidae; genus Symmetromphalus; species Symmetromphalus regularis. Next base: position 9,865 of record JAULBS010080467.1, on the reverse strand, counting down.
ACTATTTATTCATGACTGAGTGAATTATATAAATAAAACTGTTTTTTTTCCGTTTCAGTAAATTTTATCATTTCGTTTAGTGTTGCATTGAAATATTTTCTATTAAATACATACATGCATCCATTCGCACAAAATAAAAACAAACAACAAAACAAAAACAAAAAACAACACCATGAATTGAAACTTACGTCATACCATCAAGTTTGGTAATTCTCGGTGTTTGCGAAAATCTCTGAATGTAATTAGAATCGATCACATACAAAAATGACTAATTGTATCATTTATTTACCAAATGAGAAAATCAATTTTCACCGTTTTAAATTACGACGAATAATATAAATAAATGTTCAACTCTTTAGCAAAAATACATATTTAAAAAAACGTCCAATTTTCTCCAATAAATCGACGGAACAGTACGAACCAATGCACATCTCTGCGGCCATTTAATTTCAGATATCAGTGTAGTCAGGTATTGACTATTTGTGTTTCTAAAATGCAGATGGAAAAGCTGTTTAATTAATAAACTGCTATTTGGAGACGAGCAATGTTTTCTAAGAAAATCGGGAATTCCGTTTCAGATAGGTTTTTCTGCGATTCCATCCACGTTTCCATTATCGCTGAAAATCATTGCCTCTACACAGTCCCATGGGATGCAGTGTCTCTCATTTTAGGGGTCTGGTTGACATTTTACTGTGTACTTTATGCAGTTTTACGAGGGGTAAACATGAAGAATTATGTAACCTCTGTTTCCTCATTTCCTCTTTTTTTTGTACGTGAAGTGAAAAATTGTTTCTTAACAGCCCCCACCCCCCTGCCCCCACCTGTGTGTCCGATACTGAGTAACATTAAAGATGAGTTTTATAATACATAGATGAACAAAGACTTAAACTTAATTTTGGCATGACTGCATGTACAGGGGTAGAAATTAAGAAATTATTTTCACTCGCCTGGGTGACTATTAGCCCTTAAAAATTACTCGTTCCCACAAAAAATCACTTGTTCCCCCATTTTAATTTTACGATCGGAAAAATATCTATTGGCCCGAGGGACTAGTATTAGTAAGCATTTACTTGCCCTCAGCGATATTTACTTACCTCGGGTGAGGGGCGTGCGTTAGTTTCTATCCCTGATGTATGTATGTATGTATGTAATATAGCAATTAATTGGTGGGAATTTTGTGCACAGCTAAATGTACATGTTTATTAACAGGAAGAGAAAAAACAACACAACTGCTATTAATTGCATTTGACACACTTGTGCATGTCAAATAGTTGGCATCTTGCTGTATCTGGGTTGACACTGATTACTGCATTAACCCTTTCTCTGTCAGAAAATGCAGAACATTCATTAGATTGATTGAGATCCGGTGTACATATAAAATGATTGTAATTTGTGTACATGTGCATCTTGGTGTAACAAGTCCGTTAATTAATATTCAGTTTCTAAGAAAATGGTCATTCTGTTAAGGAATATTGTAAGTGGCTTTGTTTTAAATGGGTTTTTAAAAAATTTGTTATGTGTTCATATTGGTTTGAAAATTCGGAGAAATTTAATTGTATTCAAAATGCTTAAGTTGTTGAACTTCGTACGTTGTTTTTTTAACTTGAATTTTGAGGTAGAGAAAATTTTAATGTGCCAAAATTGATGTTCTAATTAAGAAAATGTAAGTAATACCAGAAAATATATTGTTTAGTTACTTAGGTCAGAAACTTTCAACAAAACAGTTGGTAGATGAACTGAGGTTTTCTGAGTTATTTCTCATTATTGTATCAATGTAACACTTAACCATGTGGTCTTAGTCAAATGTATCGAAGTACACAGTGACGTCAGTCCTGGCGGGATGGGGGAACACATCCTCCCACTTTTTGGACAGGGCGATGTTCCGTCCCTCCACTTTCAGGAAACGATTTTCGTCCTTGATGCAGGGTACATCTTGTTCAGTAACATGTCATGAATCACTATAAAAAATTTTGAGATCGCTGCACAAATCTAATAAACAAAATAAGTAATTGCTAATCAGTTTACATTGATTAACAATTGTCGTTAATCAAAATTTTAATACAAAATGCCCAGTAACTTTTATGGGAGGGCCAGTAAGTTTTGTGGGAGGCCAGTAACTTTCCAAATGCACTGGCCCCCGGGTCATTGTGTCAAAAATCTTAATGTCAATCCCTGACTTAGGTCAGTAACATTCAACAAAACAGTTAATAGATGAACTACGGTTTTCTGTGTTACGTGTACATAAGAGGTGTCCATAATTATTCAGCAGATTTTTCTGTTTTGATTTTGTGCAGTTAATAATTGCAGTTTATATATTTTTAAATCTCCCATGTTTCTGAAGCTAAATTAAGAACAGTGATCTTCAACACTTATCATATTAACAACATCTAATAACTGCGAATTAAAACAAAGAATTTGTTTAATTGTTGTCATCTTTCTGTAAAAGTTATTTAATCTATTTGACAAATCTGAACCATAGCAGATTGGTTATCATCAGCTTGTCTCAGATGTATTGTAGTAGAGATTTTTCACTGTAGAAACACATTACCAACACATAAGCTATTCTTTTTTGATTAGAACAAGATATCTTTTATTTGTTCATTGTTCATATACCATGGAATATTGAGTATTACATCTGCCAAGGCCAAGCTGAATGTTACATCTTTCATTAAAAGCTGAATTTTACATTTGCCATGGCAAGCTGAATGTTTTATCTGTCATGGCAAGCTGAATTTTATATATCTGTCATGACAAGCTGCATTTTACATTTGCCATGTCAAACTAAATGTTTTATCTGTCATGGCAAGCTGAATTTTATATATCTGTCATGGCAAGCTGAATTTTATATATCTGTCATGGCAAGCTGAATGTTACATCTGTAGTGACAAGCTGAATGTTACATCTTTCATTACAAGCTGCATTTTACATTTGCCATGGCAACCTGAATGTTTCATTGGTCATAGCAAGCTGAATGTTATATCTTTCATGACAAGCTGAACGTTAAATACGTCATGGCAAGCTGACTGTTGCATATGCCATGGCAAGCTGAAAATTAAATCTGCCATGACATTGAGCTTGCCACGGCAGATGTAACATTACATCTGCCATGATAAGGTTACATCTGTCATGGCAAGATAAGTTACATCTGCAGTGACAAGCTGAATGTTAAATCTGCAATTGTAAATCTGAATGTTATGTCTACCATGGCATGCCAAGTCTGTGTAACTGCACAATTCATCAGTGTGTTGTGCAACTTAATGAGGATATTCAAGCCTGTCATTATCTGATAACACACAGACACTGAATGTTCAGACTTGTTATGGGTCAGCCGTGTCAAGATCCCCCAGTGTCTGACATTTATATACACACTTACGTGCTTGCCATGTTTGTTGGCATCAATATAAACTCAAGTAGTAGTAGTAGTACTGGATTAAATTCATGTTAAACATTTTGGACAAAAATTTACTTATTTTCGTTACGTGTGTGACGGCTAGATTAAGTTTCTGTTTGTGATTTTTACCAGTGGAAATTGAATTTTTTTTTTTGTTGATGCCTGTGTTGATTAAATTCATTTTCTTAGGTAAGCTTTGACTTAATTTTTGTATATTGTGACAGTTTATCTTTTAAAGACATTCCCATGGAATTTAAGGGGCTTTGTGCTCTAAACATTGATTACGATTGAAACTTAATGCATTTGTAATACCAGATCTCGTTTTCATATCACGCAAGATGTTTTAACTGAATCATGGTATAGGGAATTCCATGCAGAGTAGATCAGTTTTTTTAACATTTAAAAATTCGAATTCTTCAAATAAGATTTCAAGAAATGTTTTGCAGCTTTAAAAGTATTCAGATGTTTCAAAAGAATGGCTGATGGGGGTAATACTTTTCATGTGACTCAAAATATATATGTCGGACATTCAACAGTGAAAAAAAAGTTTTTTTTTTTTTTTGGTTTATTTGTCCTTGAGCATAATTCATTATTTTAAAAATATTGTTAATAAGCGAGATGTGGTGGTTATGTAAATAGTTGAATGAAGTATTTCTATGGACAAATCAAATGTTTATATTTAAAATTAATTCTTTGTTTGGAAATTAATTAGGTCACGGGTTTGGGACTATGTGTTTAAAGTAAATGATATTCAGAACATAATGGCTTATTTTTTTATTGGCATGTACATGGATACAAAATAAATTGAGATATTCTGGTACCAATGGTAGGAATGACAAACGAATCTAGTGATTTACAATGGTAGGGAAGACAAACAAATTATCTTCATGTCTTTCATTTTTAAATTTTTGGTTATTTATGATGGTAGGAATGACAAACAAATGATCATCATAACTTGTTTTGAAATCTGGTGATTGACGATGGTAGGAATAACAAACAAATATGTTATGGACACAGAATTTGTTATTTTTTTTTATATTCAGAATGACAGTAAACTGCTTTTTTTTTCTTTATCATATAATATTAATAATGTCAAAACCAAATTATCAATAAAACAAAACATAACAACAAATTGTAAGTATATTACAAAGATTTTTATTTTTTTATAAAACAAACCCTCCCATAACAACAACATGTTATAAACAACACATGGTTTTTCATTTGATAACATAATAACAAAATAAATTAAGGATATAAAATATCACAGAAGAAAATCTCTGTACTAAAATGTACAGAACTGACATCTTTGTCATGTGCTAGTCCAACTAGTCAAAAACATCCACCTTCATGGTTAGATCGGTATTTCTGTTTTGGAGTGTCCTGAAATAAAGTAAACACATTACTAAATAGTATGTGAAGCATGCTGTATGGACTAAAATAAACAGAAACAGAGAACAGACAAAATTCCTCTTGATCAGCCTGTGCATCTCTCTTGTGGCCAATTTGTGTGTGTGTGTGTGTGTGTGCAATAAAACTGTTAATTTCAATCAATTTTTAGAAGTGAAATTGTTACTTACATTTTAACTGCCATGTTTGCACTTATTTCTATTCAAGTCTTTTCATTTCACAGACCTTAAAAAAAAAAAAATCGCAATCACAGTTCATATTTAACTGGCTATCCAAGTTACCTTGTATACTGCACTTATAATAAAATTTATCTTTATAGATGATTATAATTGAAAATATTGTATACTTAATACTTAAGTCCGAAAATATTTTTACAAAATTATACAATTTTATTTACCACTGTCTAACCCACCCACATGAGTCGTATGTGTAAAATAAATTAAACAGTTTTCTGTATGAGAGTATGAACCAACTTTTTGTAAAAGTCGAAGCTGTTCCTTCAAATCTTTTATTTCCTGGATGAGCAAGTTCCCTCTGTTCTTCTCACTTTCGAGCTCGGCAGTAAGCTTCTGATTTTCAGCCAACAGTTTCTGATTGTGTTCATACACACTACCCTGCAAACAACCACAATCCAGTGTATTCTAATATAATAGTTCAGTCTAATTCAGATCATGCACACTATCCTACAAACAACCCAGTGTATTCTAATATAATAGTTCAGTCTAATTCAGATCATGCACACTATCCTACAAACAACCACAATCCAGTGTATTCTAATATAATAGTTCAGTCTAATTCAGATCATGCACACTATCCTACATAATAAATAATAAAAACCACAAGTTTGAAAAAACTAAATTAATGTTTATTTCAAATGATTAATACTAATTATTATAATTACCTTCTCCTTTACTCTAAGAGTTTCCTTTTTTTTTGCTGACCAAAACAAGAAAGGAATTTATCCACCATAGACTGGCCATTATCACATGGCTCTACTGGTTTCTTTTCTTTTTTCTGTTTGGATCTATGGGACACTGGACGGCTGTGTAAGCAGGATGAATTGCATTCTGATACAGAAAAGAAAAATATTAGTCAAAACCTGCCAACACACAAAATACATTTGGTTACGATTAGTGGATCACATTATAAATGTTGTAGGCTTGTGAGTTAGGAGGTACAACAAACTTCTGGACTTGTCAATGGGGCATTTTTCAAAACAAACTGAACACGTTTAGAGGAAATTCTTCAGTTTTAGTGTAGTTTTTGAGGGGAGTAGGTTTTTCCTTGATGTGGGTTAATTGTTTGCTACTTCATTGCTGATATAATGTTATAATTACTGTACAGATATATCACACACCTGAGTCGCCATCTTTAATGCAAACACTCCTAAACAACTCATCTGCATCGGTCTGAAATTAGTAAACATATAAGCATGTAGTCCTACTCCTGACTGACAACATATCTAGTACCTAGTCAATGTTAATATGAGGCTTTTCTTTAAAACAAATATAAAAAATCTTATATAAATAATAAAGACAAAGATTAAAAAATAATTTAATGTTTATTTTAAATGATTAATAATATTTATTATAATTACCTTATCGAAACAAAGGAATTCATCCACCATGGATGGGTCTTGTTCAAATGATGACTTGAAATCAAAATCAACCACTGGAAGTGGTTGCTTCTTCTCACCTTTAGTTGTTAAACCTGCCAACACACAAAATACATGCAGTTACAGGTGCGGATGCAGGATTTCTGATAATGAGGGGTACAAATTGTCACTGTTCTGACAAAGGGGCGAATATTCAAAATTTTATAAATTTACATAAAATGATTTTTCATGTTAATAGGTCTGTAGGTTTTGATTCTGAAAATAATAACTTTATCTTTCACTACTTTAATTAGTTAATTAATTAATTTTAGACAACAAGAAAAATCAATTGGACGTCAAACTTTAAAAATGTTATTACATCATTTGGCAAAATTGCATATTCGCTCCTTTTTCAGTGTAGCGACGAAATGTGATGAGTGAATAGGAATGGGGAATCATGGTTGATTTTCACGTTCTTCCACTCGGGGAAAAAAAAAAAAAAATTCTACAAAAGGAGGGGTCTGAACCCCCTTTCTGGATCTGCTACTGAGTTATGAGTATGTAATACATTTCATAGGCTTATGAGTTAGGCAGTTCAACAAACTTCTGGACTTGTCAATGGAGCATTTTTCAAAACAAAAACTGAACACGTTTAGAGAAAATTCTTCAGTTTTATTGTAGTTTTTGAGGGTGTTTTTGCTTGAGGTGGGATAATTGTTTGCTACTTCATTGCTGATCTAATGTTATAATTACTGTACAGATATATCACTCACCTGAGTCACCATCTTTAATGCAAACACTCCTAAACAACTCATCTGCATCGGTCTGAAATTGGTAAACATATAAGCATGTAGTCCTACTCCTGACTGACAACATATCTAGTACCTAGTCAATGTTAATATGAGGTTTTTCCTTGAAACAAATATAAAAAATCTTATTTAAATAATAAAGACGAAAGATTAAAAAATAATTTAATGTTTATTTTAAATGATTAATACTATTTATTATAATTACCTTATCGCTTTCTCTAAGTCTTTCTTTTTTTATATGATCAACACAACTAAGGAAATCATCCACCATGGACGGGCCATCTTCAAATGATAACTTGAAATCAAAATCCTCCACTTGCTGTGGTAGCTCGTTTAATTCTTTCTGAAATTAGAAAACATATAAGCATGTAGTCCTTCTGCTGACTGACAACATATCTAGTACCTAGTCAATACTAACACGTTTTTATTTATTTTTTGCTCTTGGTGGTTCTACATTTATTAATTGTAATTATTAATTTATATTTTGAATTTTGGCAAAGTTATATTTTAGTTTTTTTAGAATTGAGAAGTCAAATAATGAGGTCTTAGAAGCTTCTACATTTTCAAACTGTATTTATTTTTCAAATTTGCTGCAGTTCTGGTTATATATATTCAAACAAAAAAGAAAGTAAGGATATTAAAAACAAACAATTTCATGGGGTTGTCACAGTGCATAACTCGTGATATTACTGCACACGCACACCTAAATGATGTTATATAATTCCACAATTTCTGTCATCAATGTCATCTGGTTTATAAAATAAATGACTATTGATTACATGCATAATTTCTTTTTTGGTTGAGTATATATATATATATATAGACATATATATTTATTAGGATTGTGAAGTCCGATAATTAATAATGACTGTGATTACCATATCAAGTCCTTGTTCTTTCTTCTGCTGGTGAAATCAAGTAATTAATAATATTTTTAATTACCTTATGAAGTTTTATTTTCTTTTCATGGTCTATGCTGGAAAGGAAATCATCAACCATAGACTCGCCTTCTTTAAAAAGTGGTTCCACCTCAAACAGAATTTCCTCAAATATCTCAAACTCCTTAATGTCATTGGGATCATCATTCCTCTTCTCCTCGTTCACAAGAGAAGACAGGCTTACACTAAAATAAGCATATGTAATTGCAAACATTTGATAAAAAAAACAAAGGACATAAAAATCTAATTGGATAATAAATTATGCAATTTTAGTTAAGAAGTAGCATTTAGTACTAAAATCTATAATCTGATATTACAGCTGTCCAACTAGTCATTTGGCAAAATAATAGTCATATACTCAAATGACTCTTTCATTACAATACACATGTACATCAAACAATATATGTATTTGTTAATTACTAAATTTACTACAAAGGTATATGTAATCATTAGATGCATTCATTAGTCGGTCATTTGGTGAAATACGTAGTTTGACATCTGTTTTGCCATACTTTCACATCCATGTATGATTAGAAATATAGATGTCCTTAAAACCAGAAGGTACTCGAAATTGTGCTATATTAAGTAACCGCTCATTATTTTTGTTCCAATACGTAGCTCATTAAACATTTACAGGATGATTTACCCATACAATAGGTGGATCCAGACCGCCCCACCCCTAACACATATTACTTTTGAGTCGCCACTTGTTTTTCCCATAAGTTGGTAGTAATTAACTTTGAACCACCTATTAAAGGCATATTCCCACGGAATTTAAGAGGTTTTGTACTCTAAATATTGATTACGAATTAAACGCATAGTCCCACGGACCTAATTAATTTCCAAACAAAGAATTTATTTTAAATATGAACATTTGATTTGTCCATAGAAATACTTCATTCAACTACTTACATAACTACCGCATCTCGCTTATTGTCAGTATTTTAAAAATAATAATGAATTATGCTTACGGACAAATAAATTTCCATTGAAGGTGTGACGTATATATTTTGAGTCACATGACGGGTATTCCCCTGTTAGCCGTCATTTTAATACTTCTGAATATATTTGTAGCTGCAAAAATATTTCGTATCCATTTATTTCATCCCACGAGGAGTTCCGATCTTACAATTTGAAATGTTTTAAATGTGATAAAAATCGATCAACTCTACATGGAATTCCCTATACCATGGTTCAGTTAAAATGCCTTTCGTCATATGAAAATGAGATCTAGTATAACAAATACATGTAAGTTTCATTCGTAATAAATATTTAGACCACAAAGTTCCATAAATTCCATGGGACTATGCCTTTAAACTTATATGCATTTGTGATACTTGATTACGCAAGACGTTTTAACTGAACTAATGTATAGGGAATTCCATGCAGAGTCAACCGATTTTTTTCACATTTAAAAATTAGAATTCTTCAAATTTTAAGAAATATTTTGGAGCTAAAAAAATATTCAGACGTTTCAAAAGAACGGCTAATAGGGGAATACCTGTCACGTGACTCAAAATATACGTCACACCTCCTTCAGCGGAAAAAAACTTTATTTTTTAAATGTATTTGTCCGTGAGCATAATTCATTTTTTTTTTTAAATATTGATTCTAAGCGAGAAAAACAAATAGAGCACCTTCTAGCTCTAAGAGGTTGACGTATTGTGTTGGATATGATTATATTAAAACATTTCACTGCCATGTTTTAATGATATGTGACTTGATA
>JAULBS010080456.1:0-19258 GCA_032355785.1 Symmetromphalus regularis | reverse complement strand
CTGGTTTATCAAAGGCCGTGGTATGTGCTGTCCTGTCTATGGGACAGTGCATATAAAAGACCCCTTGCTGCTTATCGCAAAGATTAGCCAATGTGGCAGCAGCGGGTTTCTTCTAAATGCATGTCAGATTGACCATATGATTGACGTCCAATAGCCGCTGATAAGATTAAAAACCAACGTGCTCTAGAGGCGTCGTTAAATAAAACAAACTTTACTTTTTTTTTGTATAGAGTTATAGATCCCATAGAAGGTTCGCTGTACTGAGATCATTTCCCTTCAGTGGACCTATTAACTATTTTAGTCAGTGGTTCATTGTCTGTCAAAAACTGGTATGTGTCATCATGTCTAACAGCGTTTACTCTAAAACAAAATTGTTACCCTTTTCAGTCGACTCTGTACAAGAAGAATCGGCAAAATTGAGTGTGACTGCAAACACGATTCATAACAAAAACAGTTATAATACCAGGTGTACACGAAACACGATGTTATCCTTCTTTATCAGTGGCACCCGTCTGAAGTAGACCACTTCATTTTATCATGTGGTATATGTCCTGAACAGTAGTGAGCCTCGTTGGTCCACAGTAGCGGAACAAGGGGGTTCGGATACCCCCTTATCCAGAATTTTAGTTTTTTACATATATTTTCCGAATGGAAGGACGTGAAAATTAACTGTTTTTCCTCTAGTCACATTCACCCATATCAATTAGACGCCCATCCCTTCAGAAATCATGCATCCGCACGTGGTCCAGCAGTAAGATATAGGACTCTCAAGCTGGAGGCCATGGTTCAAAACCAGTCGGATTCTGGTTAACGACTGTGTCACAATTTCCAAACGTTTGACATCAAATAGCCAATGATTATTAATAAATGAATGTGCTCTAGTGCTGTTGTTAAAACAAAACAGAAAAGTTGTAGTCTGACCCCAGCACCTGTAAAATAACCCACTGCTGATATCTGCAAACTGTGCTGTGAAAGTTTGATCCCAAATAGTCCATAATTAAACAATGTGCTGGGGTTTAATTATACTTCTCATCACATCAGACTGCACATCGTTTTTAAAATTTCTTCTGGGGATAGTAAGATAAAACAAATGAACCTGTTTTGGAAATTAAATAAAAGGTTAAACCTTTATTAAATATTTGATGAAAATATGTTCAACACAGAATGTTTAATGAGGAAAAAAAAATTAGTTTTGTGCGATTCCATTCACCACGTTAACTCTTTTTATGTCATTTGTGTTACTGGAGTAATTATATAAGAACAGTTACAGTGAAATACCTTTGTATATTTTGCACAGTACAAACAAAAAAAAGTCTAAAAGGCAGAAGTTTATATGGTTGGTGATTATTTTTTAATTCTACACACTGATGCTTTAATATAATGTGCACTACTTGTAATGCTACGCCTGTGAAGCTGTCAGTCGTCTGATCGATCCTTCTCAGTGGACCTATTTGCATTTGGGCTATTTTCCGTTCCAACCAGTGGTCCACAACTGATTCATCAAAGGTATGTGCTGTCCTGTCTGTGGGACAGTGCATATAAAAGACCCCTTGCTGTTTATCGGAAGAGTAGACTATATGGCGGCAGTGAGTTTCCTCTAAGCATGTCAGAATGACCATATGATTGACGTCCAATAGCCGATGATAAGATAAAAATCAATGTGCTCCAGAGGCTTCGTTAAATAAAACTTCACTTTAATGTTTTCTTGTGATGCAGAGTATAAGCAAATACTGCTATAGTCAGGGTCATCAATCCTGGAGGGAATGAGGGGGACACATTCCCCCCACATTTTGGACAGTGGGGAAGCCTATATTATTACCCCCTCCACTTTTGAATTGAAAAATTCAAATTAAAATGCATTATTGAAGAGGGGTTATCATCCTAAAATAGTTTTGTTTCTATGGAAAAAATTAGGTGTACATTTTGCTGCAAAGTGATGTCAAAATTCTGAAAAAGACATTTCAAAAACCTAAGATTTTCAAAAAGAAATTAGTGTAGGCATGCCTCCACCTCACCCTGGCTCCATCCCCAACCCTCCTTCCCAGAAGCGATTATCACCCTTTGCTATTGTGTTAGAAAAAATAACAAGTACAAACAACTTACTCACTGTTTTATTACTGCCAGGTGTATAATCTGATTATAGGTGCAACAGTCAGCTAGAAAGACTATGATCATGAGTACTAAACTGGTACAAATGTGGGTAACCAGTTTAACTAGTATTTAGTAACATACGTTTGTACTAGTAAACAAGCTGAGCATATACATTTCAAGGAAATGTTCATAACTAATAATACACAAAAATGGAATTGGACAACTAAATGGAAGAAAGAAACACGGTGAATACTTTGGCAAGTACTATAACACTGGAAGCAAAGTACCTACTAATGAGAAGACAGTGCATACATTGAGAATATAATGAAAAAGGATGGTAATGGATTGGTCATCAAGATAATTATTAAGACACATTTTATAACTAAATGTTTTAGCAGCGGCCACTATTAGTGACTGTGCATATATGCTAACCAAGACATGTTAATTTTTTTTGAAAAATGTAATTTAAAGTGAATTTTATTTAATCTGGCTTTTTAACCACAAAAACAAAATTAACATTCATTTTTAAATGTAATCACAGTTGTTATATAGACAAAATAATATTTTTATATCTATAGCTTTCTTCCATAGCTATACAACACATTGATCACATTTAAAGTCAGAATAAAAGTGTATATAGTTTCATATTTATAAATCAACATTTTCACCTATTTTTAAAATATTTTTTTTGTATTTATCACTGTATCATGTACATGTATATGATCTCTCACAAACCAATATTTATTTTTGTGCTGGGTGATCATTAAACAAACAAACGAACACACATAATAAAGTTAGAATTTCATATTTTCGTGTACTAGGGTTCTCATGAATGCAACACGTTACTGAAATATGATCTGACACTGTCCAAGTCTGACAAACTATAAAATCATGTCTGTACCAATCATACTTGAGACATGGACAAGAGACAATGTGCTGTTCATACACAGGACATCAGATTTGAGCTGAACCCATTGGAGGTTGGCTCACAAATGACCAATAGCCAATGATTAATAAATCAACATCCTCTAGTGGTGCTGTTAAAGAAAACAAAAAACATATCCCCCCCCCCAACAGTTTCATTTTAAAGAGACTGGATTATGGTAACTCAGTCTGATTTGATGTTTTGTACCTTCTGGATAAAGTGACCAAAGTACTAGACCGGCAGTCTATGGCCTTCCTGGTAGAGGAACTAGGTATAAGTACTTTTTTGACATACTCCCATCAACAGAACATGCTGATTTATTCTGTATAAAACTACAATAAGGATATCACATACCACATTATTTTATAAGGTTTCACATAAATTCATTATAAACAGCTTATTTAAGGTTTTAAGTATAAAAAAAAAATTATAGTATTAAACAAAGTGTCTAATCTAACACTGTCTAAACCAGGGAATTTTTTGGTTCAGTCTGCATTGATTTTAGACAGAGAATCATTATTGTATGTATACAAATTTATCTTATTTTCAAAACAAACTATTCTAATTACATGTACATTTAGTTACAGGAGAAAACAAAACAACTGCATTTAGACTACAATCACAAAAAAAAAAAAACCCTGCTGCAAGGAGTTATCAGACATTAATGTAAATGAAAATGAAACACAAAATATCAGTTTGTCACAAGTACAGAGGACATCACCAACAACACATTACTGAAAACAAACATACTTCAATGTTACATTAAAATAAACCCAGTGTTTCAATGTTAAATTAAAATAAACTAAGTGTTTCAATGTTAAATTAAAATAAATCAAGTGTTTCAATGTTACATTCAAATAAAACAAGTGTTTCAACGTTACATTAAAATAAACCAAGTGTTTCAATGTTACATCAAAAAAAAAAAAAGTGTTTCAATGTTACATTAAAATAAACCCAGTGTTTCAATGTTACATCAAAATAAACCAAGTGTTTTGACAACAGAAAATAACCCACCCATGTTTTTTATGAAACATAAGTTTGTGAAAATCTAACAAAAACAAATGATTCATGCATAGTTGAAGACATTATTAAGCTATTTCAACACAATGTGCATCAAATGCTAACATTTGCATAGTTCTACAAACTCTATAATAATAATGCACATACAAATACTGTTTACACCAATGGGGTACTACATAAACATAGCAACAGTCTGAAAAATTAACCATACCACATACAAATGCAACAGCAAATATTCTTTTGTTTATTTACCATACTATTATAGTCAGTTCAATCTTTTAATGCACATTACTTATACAGAACAGTGAATTTAATATAATTACGTAGAATCATAATGACTATATAAAAGATCATCCCATGTAATTTTGTTTCAATGTCAAGCACTTCAAGATACACTAAAAAAATATGAATGATTCAAAATGGCTTCTTAAAAAAAAGGAATCATTCGGCAACAATTCTCCTAGAGATCTTTTGAACTACGTATTGTACAGCTATGCACATAAGATGCCATTGATTTATTGGTTATTGAATGTCAAATAGTTGGCAATTCTTACATATAGTTATCAGAGGAAACCCACATTTTTCCAATAGCTGTAAGATATTTTGTATGTGTACTTTCCAACAAACAGGAGAGCATATACTGTGATGTTTGATTACCAGTAGTGGGGCACTGGTTGATACAGGAAGGGCGGGATGTAGCTCAAAAGGTACCATGTCCGCTTGTGAACCAGTCGGTCATCGGATTGATCCTTCTCAGTGGTCCGATTTGCAGTTTGGGCTATTTTCCGTTTAAACCAGTGGTCCACAACTGGTTCATCAAAGGCTATAGTATGTGCTTTCCTGTCTATCAGATAGTGCTTATAAAAGACCCCCTGCTGCTCATCGGAAAAAGTAGCCTATGTGGCGGCAGTGGTTTCCTCTAAAAATATGTCAGAATGACCATATGATTGACATCCAATAGCCAATGATAAGATAAAAAATCAACGTGCTCTAGAGGCATCGTTAAATAAAACAAACTTTATTTAATTTGGCTGATACAGGAAAAAACCTAATAAGAATGAATCAACCAAGGAGTTTTGATCCTTCAACCAAAGCACCTCAGGAAAACATTGCATCTGCTGAAGTAGATCCCACCACAATTTTGTGTTTTGTATAAGTAAAACAAATTAAATAACTGAACTGCTGATGTTATTTTAATAAATTCTCAAACACTGGAAATAAATAACACATCAGTACAAAAGTTAGGCTCCTCCAATAACAGTTTTTCAGAGAATATTCTATAAAATAATTTATAAAATGATTAAGAATGATTAAAATAAGTATTTTAAAAATAAACCATTAAATTAAAATAATAAACACATGAAAACATTTATTAGAATTACAGATAAACACTTGTTTTTGTTAGAAAAGTCAGAAGTATAATTTGAATATTGACTTTATTAATAATAAACATTTATGCATTAATATCTTTAGTGGTTTTATACTAGGATGAAACACTTCTGTATCAATACTTCTTTTAGTAGGATGTATTAAATTTACAATTTTATCGTTTATTAATCATTCTTTAATATCTTATTCTATACTTAACAAATTTTGTTAATTAATTTTGTCTTATTACATGTATGTTTAATACTATCTCCACTAGCAAAATTCTCAATACACTGACACTTGATTCCCTGAATGCTACAAAGTGTAGTGGAACTTAAAGTTTGCACAGAGGAATAGTTTAGTTTTCAAAGTATATAAAAAAAGAAAAATATTGCTGTAACAGGGATGGAACTAGCCTTCAGAAAAAAACCCTGAAAACTGTCAACAAAATCCTTTCCCATTGTATCCACCAAACAAAAGTGTGAAACAATGCAGCAAACGCAACCAGAAGTACAAAAGCCCAGATGTAGCCGGTTAATGAGTGCCTTTGTACCCAGAGAAAAAAAGAAATTCGGATGAAAGGAAACATGAAAGAAATCGGGAAAAACAAATAGAAAACAATTTGGACAAAGAAAAAAAACGGATTTCTGGAGACAAAATAAGGAAAAAGATGGCAATTGTGAAAAAAGTCTGGAAAAAAAAAGCAGGGCATTGGAGGGGAAGAGGGTGGGGAGTGGGTGTCGCATGCTCCCATACTAGGGGTCCAAGAACCAACTGTGTTTTAAACATTTCAAAGGCAGAAAATCACTAATTTCAACAATGAATTTAAACATACTGAAACAAACAAAAAGACTTAAAACAAGCAATTATATCAACCCTCATGTTTTTCAATAGGCTATGAAGTGATATTCCAGTTTTCAATAAAACATATATCAATTATTAAATCATAAGGTCAATGATTTTGGCATTTTTAATACTGTACCTAAATATGACTAATTCTATCAAAGAAAGCGTAGTAACTTAGCTGTATCAGTACTTTTTCTAGCAAAACAGCACACATTTTCTTTTTGATATTTATGCAAAGAAGCAAAGATCTGTAAAGATATAGCATAAAATATTCAGAAAAAAATTAATTGAAATTCTGCAAATCTGCAGAAAATTCTCATACCTGAAAAGAGTAACAGTTCCATCCCTGCAGTAAATAAACAAACAGATGATACAACAATGGGTAGTTAAGTATAATGGCCACTTAGGCTGACTACATCCATGACTAGCTTATGAGACCTCCTTCTGTTTCAACATTGCAACTTGGTAAATGCAAATAATATTTACAAACAGCCATTTTTATTAGTAATCATACAATTTGTTGGTCATATTTTATCTCAATTTCTAAACAGAAATCACAGTGATTATATTACAAGAAAAAAACATATGTAAGAAAAAAATAAATTGCACAAATCTTTTAATAGACATCAACATGCAAGCATAAACCATTGGCTCACATACATGTATAAAATATATACTGAAAATTTGAATTATAGAAATGCCAGGTTTCACAGTTAATAATAAAAATGTAGATGTCTTCAATAATTAGTATTAAAGTGATCGATCATATTCCTGACATCAACACATTGTAGACAAGAAATAGACAATAAACAAAAGAACATCACAGGCCTGGCATCTGTGGCAACTCAAGTCTAGTTTGACTTTTTGTTCCTTTCACTATATTTGGCAACAATTTCGTTTGATATTTGCTTGATGCAAATGAAATATTTAATTCCAAAAAATCCCAATTATATACATCTAGCTCTAAGTTGGAAACATTTTAGCCAGTTTAAGCTATAAAATTAACTGATTTTATTTGGTAAAATTTTAAAATCTTTACTTCCATTTGGCAGTGAAACCCGAATGTGAACATTCTTAAGGTGGCATATATTATGCTAACAAGAAATCTTAAATTAAAGGCACTCACCCTACCTACCAGACACTGAAACAAATATTCATTTGTTACAGTAATTTTACTATTAAAATTAAACATTACTTACAATTTCAGAAAATATTTGTTTTGGCGTATCTGCCTGGTAATATCGGTGATAGTTTGAAACATATGCTCACACAACTACTGAAGGGTCACTTATATAACATTGCATTGACAAGTAATGGAATATGTCTTAAAATTGATGCTTGGTTTCGTAACAACGGACAGCTCAAACATGGTAACTACTGTTTTAAAGGGAAGGAAAAGGAAAGGATTGTTTGTTCAACAACCCCCCTGCACACTTTATTCAGTGGCTATTAGGTGTCAGACATATAGTATCCTATGACATATGGTCTTCAGAGGAAACCCTACCATCACAAAGGCCACTTTCAGATTAGCCAAAAGGAATCATTTATATGCACTTTTCCTTAGACAGCACATACCACAGCCTTTGATAAAACTAGTTGTGGACCACTGGTCTGTGTAAATGGCCTACACCTACCCATTGAGCCTTGCTCTCAGTTGGAGTCAATATCGAGATTAAAAATCCCAAGCCTCGACTGAGGTTTGATCATAGTACCTACCAGCTGTGAGACGGACAGCTAAACCATTGCACCACCGATGCCAGTTTATGCAAATACAGATGAACAAGTGGTTGCCTGAGCATTCTACATAAAGGGTACATTTTTTGTAAGCTGGCTTTAATGTTCAGGTCCATGATGCCCCCTTTTCAAAATGTTATCATTTTCAGATATCCATTAAACAGATGCAGTGCTTCATTAATATTGAGTTCTTACATGATTAAAAATGTACTTGTTGTCACTGTCATTTTAAAACAGCCCAACCACAACTGCATCACCAGGTATATAACAAAAATGGGTAACTCTTCGATAGTTGTGGGTTATATTTTATAAGAAACAGTAGACTAAATTAAAAATGTCTCTGAAGCAGGGTCAGTGTCTTTAAGTAATGTTGAAATGATAAGTTAAGCTATTTTGTACAAGAGCATGACTACGATGCATTAATGTACAATACAGATCACAACTCTTTACAAACTTGGCACCAAGAATTTGGAAAACATTACCACACACAACAAACAAGTCACATTTAACTACTGTACAAGATTATCCAATCACATTAAAACCACATCTCAACATTTATACCCATTCTGTTGGATCTGAAGTCAACCCATTATGGGTCATGTCCCAATGACCTTTCATCTGACTAGTCAAAGCACCATTTGTTTAAGCAATTCTAAGTTTTTGTCCACGTGTCCAGTGCTTGTAAAACTTTCTCAACTATTTATCTTCTCTTTTTTCTGTGCAAAGAAAGTTTATAGATTTATCAGGGGTGCTCTAGAAATGTAAACAGGAAGTTCTTGTGAAACATTAATTTTTATCCCAAAATTGTGTACCACGAATAATGCCAGCACACCAAATGTACTTGGAATAAATTGAATCTACAAATAACCATACAAAATATGATTGAAACAAAAAAAAAATCAAAATTAGACAGTGTTTGCAGTATACAGCTTATTAGCTTGCCCATAAATAATATCTGATAAAGATCATGTCAAATGAAACACAACCAAATTAGCATGAAATGTGAAATTTGATTGGCTGATTTTAAAATGTCCAATCACTTCAACAAGCACAGGATCACATGTTGGTAATTGGGCTGTGTCCACCCCATATCATGAAGATCCAACTTCAGAAACCTAATGGAGTCACTTTAAATCCAATGGAATGGAAATTGCTTAAGAAATCTGATTTTAATTTGATTTAAATGTATCACACATAGTGTAATAACACTCACAAACAAACCTATTTGTTACTTATAAAAGACAGTAACATGTAATCATTTCTTTGCAAGAAAACATCATACAAAGAAATAAGATGTTTTAAAATAACAAAAGAATGTTAAATCGATGAAGTACACAGATAAATCAATAAGCATGTAAGCATCATACTATTCGACTATAATCTATATGGGATTACCTCAAGTTGTAAGAATATACTCGGAATGAGACGTTACCTATTCACCAAAGGTTATTTATTATACATGACCAAAATATACAGTTTATTAATCAATAGCTACTCTACATACACACTTCAAATGCCGATATAATGGTATTATATTTAGAGCTCATCCTTGTTTTCATGATTTTATTAAACGTACATACCACTCATCCACTTAATGTACACTCAACACAAACTGAAGCAGGATCTATCTTAGCATTTATTTGAGGTTCTTTGATCATAGGATCAAACCCCCTCCATGGCTTTTTCCTATCCCAACCAGTGGTATATTGAAGGCCATGGTATTAGTATGTTTTCTCCTATCTGTGGGAAGGTCTATATAAAAGATAATTTGCTGTCAATGGAAAAATGCAGTGGGTTTTCTGTGATTACATGTCAAAATATCCAAATCCAAAAGACACCACCTAGGCAAAGCCATTAATGGAATTTCACATTGCCAAGAGTTTTGCGAGTATGTTTAAGAAATTATAAAATCAAAAACTGTGCAACATGAGACAAATTGTAAAAACCAATGACCTTATCCAAATGATGGCTCCCACTCATCAAAGAATGTATTACTCATTTCAAACTTTTTCTTTCAAGAGTAGTTTGTATGATTGAGAAAAATTATGAAAAAAATGGACAACTCTTTTGTTATAATAAAATATATACAATTTTCTTATCCCATCATTATAAAATAGGACAACAGTTTGAAAACCATCTACCAGACTAAAACATCTGACAGGTTTGTGCAATGGTCTCACTAGTGCAAATTATATATTTATATTGTATTTTATATTGTATTTTAACAGTGCTAGTAGTTAAATTATTATAAATGAACAAATCAAAATAGAACACCTTATGATGAATGTAAAAGAGAGCTTCTTGTACAATGGATATTACTTTTTGCTAACATGCCAATATGACTCCAATATTCAGTTTTCTGTAATCTCCACATCAGACCTAGTAACACTCAGTCATACTTTTACCAATCTTTTTTTAAAACAAAATAGACTGGGCCACTTTTTACAAAACATGGGCCACATTTTACAAACTTTTGTGCCACTTTTTACAAAATGTTTTTTAATAAATCGATTTGAAACAGATTTATATTAAAAAAAAGATAATCTTTAGGGCTTACAAAGGCCAAAACCACATTATTTAATGCTAGCACAAAGTAATATAAACTGCACCAAAAGCCCCCTTTTACATTCATCACAGACCATACCTCTGTACAAGAGTACAAGTGATATCTTTATGAGACCATCAATAAATGTTAAAACAAAAAAATTAATCCTGGTATTTATAATTTTTAAAGTCTGTATGACTGATTCATGAGATTATGGCATGTGTTGTCCAATCTGTGAGAAAGTAACTATATTAAAAAAAAATTGCTATCAACAAAAGACCAGTCGATGTTTTGGCAGAGAGTTTCTTGTCTCAATCTGGAAGACTGATGTGTAACTGGTATAAAATACAACATGCTTGATACTTAAATATAATTGACACTAATTAAACAGTGGGATTCATGGTTATTTAATGTTTCATTTATTTCTATGCTATTTTCATCGAATATTGTATGGCATTACTTTAATCCATTTTACGAAAAAGGGTTAAATCTCAATACATGTATCTCTATTAATGACCAATATCCATACTTGCTGAAAAGATAAAGCAAAAATTAGTTTTTACTGATCCCTCAGTAATGAGTCTATACAATAAAAAGGATATCTCTGATTTTTAACTGGTTAGATTGATTGTAAAATACTTTTTGCTATTTAACACAGAAAGCTGACTACATGTAATCAGTGAAATAACTGAAAATAGCCATTTTTATTTTGTTTTAAAGCAAAAACAGAAATATTAAATCAAAATTTCATTTTCAAAAAGGTTTACTTCAGTAAAAAAAAAATCAGAATAAAACTATAAATGCCATTTTGTACTGTCAAATAAAAAAAATATTTAAAAAAATAAGAAATTAAAGAAATATAAAAAATAAAAAATATTGTGATGGATCAATTTATCTAGTGTTAAAATATTTTAGAAGTGTTGTGCATTTGCATCATTTTTATACGAGAACTTGCTCAAAATAATAAACTGGTGCAAACATTCAACAAATGTGAAGATAATAATTAAAATAATTAGTTTTAAATACACAGAATAAGCTATTTCAATAGAAATACTTATGTACATATTGCAATATACTGCATCCTAGGCATTCACTAGAAATGGCCAGCATTATGACATAATAATATCAAATGGATGTAAAATAAAACGAAAAAATAAACAAATCAAGGCTTAATAACATTTCAAAGACCAGCAATCTAGAAACATTTATATACTTCATGCAGACTGATAGAATAAAAATTAAACATTAAATAAACTGAAAACAAAAATTAAATAAAAATATGTTGTCTTCTCTTGCAATTCAACCTACATGTACCTGTATTTGTTTAACATTAATGGTTGGACACAGTTTTAAGGTTGAAAATAAAGCAAAAATGTATGTAATTCCAACTGTTGAGTAAGTTATTGTATTTATTACTCAGTCTAATTTAAATAGTTGTTGATAAACTGAAAATTGCTATAAAAGATACCAATAAAAACATTTCATTAGCCGATTCATGTCACTATGGAAACTGCATCTGAATATCCATTCACCTCTCTCCACCTAGCAAGGCAACAGAAAACATATTTTCCTGTATTGCCTTTCCTCTATGGGTAATATATATATCTGTTTCACAGAAGAAAATAATCAAAATCAATTACAAATTGTTTGCAGATTTTACAAAAATATTTTATTTCCTACGAATTGTACAGTACATACTTGTCTACTTAAAATGTACTCTCTTCAAAACTGCCAGTGCATGACCTGCTTCTTTTTGTAAATTACTGTAAGCATGGTCTTCGTTTTGGTTAAACAATAACCCAAAAAATAGTTTATATCATAATTCAAAATGAGTTCATATGTTGTGATTACTAATATGTGACATAACTAATTAATTTACAATCCAAATAATATTTTATGCGTAACTGCAGAAATTAATCTATGTGCCGTGTTTACCAATACATTAGGGGTCGAACTTCAGTGTTTGGGGGCACGCCGTTTATTGTCTTGGATTCCTAGGGATCAAGAAGGCACCAAGGCAATTTTGAGGACACATCAGGGGCACAACAACAAATGTGAGTTTCCTATGGGAGAAGCGGGAAAAATGGGCACGGCAATATTTGCCTTTATTAGAAGTGAAATAGAGCATTGCAGCAAAGGGTCAGGGCAGCACGGCAAATTCCTCAATGTTTTGGTGAAATTCGACCCCTGAATACATGATATAAATAATTCATTTATAATACTAAACAATATTTAAAACTGCTACTAAAAATACTAGCCAATACTGTTGATATGAGAACAACTTGCTAACAAATTCTACTCACTTGAATAAATGTATTTTGTATGATTGGCATCATTTAAAATGTATTTGCACACAAAGATACACATATACAGACAGTAAAATAACACTGAACACTGCCACTGACATTTATATCCGAAATGAAATGTTACATCTATAGCACTTATATATAAACATGATAAAAGTTGGTTTTCATTAATAAGTTCATAAGCAACACAAATGTAAATGAAAGGAATCTGTTATGGCTTAAATACATGCAAGATTTATATAACTGTTATGAATTTGTTATTATATAAAAAAAAAATGTGTATATAATTTTTTTTTTTTTTCCTTTTTCATCTTTATTAAATTATAAATGTATTAAACTATTTTATGAATCGAAATATTTTAAGTTATATTAAATACAGTCTTATGAATATATTCCTATAAAACTGTCTGAACTGCAGACATTCTGACCAGCTTTTATGTGTAAGGAAAAAAAAAAAAAAAAACTTCTGTTTATAGTCCACATTCACGTCAACATTGCTGTTCATATTATTCTTTTTTTCCTTTTTTCTTTTAAATTATCTCACCAGTAAACTAAATATGCCACTAATTTCAATACCAATTGTTTATGGGGCAACAGTTATCTACCCTTTTCACATCACTGTAGTATGCTCTGATGGATTACTCAAGCTGAATTTTCAAATATATGGCCAGATTCTTTGTTGTAGATTAAAAAGAAAACAGAAAAAAAACAATGAAATGGTGCTTTAGTGCATCACTTCTGGATGTCTTAGGACAAAAATAAAAAAAATATTTTACTTTTAGCCCAACAGTTTATAAATTCTGCACCAAAAGCCCATCACAGGTTTCCTTTAATAAGCTTGTTTGGTGCTCACTTTTCTATAATAAAAATCAAACCTCTCCAAACTAAATATATTCCTAAATAATAAAAATGTTCTAAAAAGATATTCTCATAAGAAAACAGTTTCTTTATGCTGCTTTGTGTGAACAGTTTTGGTCCTGGTCGTCGTCGACTGAGTCACTTGATGTGAGTATTGCCGCTCAATCTGGAAGCCATTCTGCTGATCAACATAATGGCGATGGGACGTATCTGAATGCTGCCACCTACTCATTTCATCCTCAGTTCTTGCAACCTTCATCTCCGAAGTGACACTTCCGTCCATCCCATTCAACACAACCATTTCACTATCATGACTGACAGAAACATACCCATCTGATTTGCTCATTGGGATGTCGTTATTAAGGGACACAAATCCTTCTGACTTACTCATAGGCATATGAGACACAACCATATGGTTTTCATTCCGATTACTGCGTTCTTCTACTCCATTCAAATTGTCATATTCAGATGTCTCAGATGCCGGTTTTGTATCTGCTTCCATCGGTTCCACATGGACATTCAAAATTTTCACTGCCTGCAATGGTTCCTGTACTTTATGAAACTCTGAGGTAGAAGCCTGGGGAGGATCTATATGGTCGTACTCGACAGTGCGATCAAACGATTCGTCGAGACCGTTATCATCTATGTGCTCCAAATGCTGCTGACTTAAGGTCAGATTCAAGCTGTTAACTTCTGATGCGTCTGCAAAAGATGTGCGTGAACTTGGTGTTGACGTCTTGTGGCTGTAGTCGGCCAGAGACATTCTCGAGTTGGCAGCAGTATCGTAGTAAGATGACCGATCATCTATTGAGTATTCTGATAACCGACTCGACTGCACTGATCGCGTATCACCACGACTGCGAGACAGTTCTGGAGTACTCAGGTTATTAAGGTTTCGTTTTCTCATGTACGCGGCTTTCCCGCCTCGGGGATTGCGACGGAAATGATCATCCAGTGATTCCGTAATCCTCCTCCCAGCCAACTGATCCACACTGGGCTGAATTTCTAAACCAAATGGAAGGGTCGGGTGTTCGTTTATTCTAGGCTTGGGTGGAAGGTCCATACGACCCTTACGCAGTTCTTCCATACAAATTTGTAATTGCTCTATCACAGAATCATCATCATAAACAAAGTCTTTTTCTAAAGTGGACTGGAAGAACGTCAGAAGATCATCTATGTGCATTCTCTGAATACGTCCTTAAGAAAAAGAAAATTTAATTATGAGAAACAAAGCAGCAAAATAACAAACTGATATATGGCTATGGTTTTCAGCACTAGCATTTACAATGTATGGAGCCCAAATTGACTTAAATAACATTAGAAAAACACCTAATCCCAAAGATTGTCCAATCCAGCATATTTAATCAGTTCAGTAAGGATTTGGTTAAGACAAAGAGTTCATCGGAGTATCATTTAATTTACTGAAGTCTTAGAGATTGTTCACATATATTGATGTTTTCCTATTGTACACAGAATAAACACTCTGGGAAGGGAAGGGAGGACTGGGATTAAGACTAGCATACAAATTTAAATGAATCATTAAAATGTAGATTAAATTCTGATAAAACAGACATTTTATGCATATTAATTCTGAGGGGATGGGAGGGCTGGAGCTTAAACTTTTCTGTATGAATAAGATGATAATTGTGTATAACTCCTTGGTTATCTATCATTTACATAAATTATGAAATAAGATAATGTAAATCATCAAACAAGTGAACAATCAAAATAACACGTAATGATGTGGGTACCCTCAAATGTATATTTTGTTAAAACCTCTTGCTTCAGCATTCTCTTAAGTGTTCTGAGTAAAATTACAATGAGTCAATTAATTACTGTGTCTATACTGTCACACATGTATTGTTTGCATTAATTTGATAATTTGCAATACCTGATAGAGGTAAAACTACAAATTAGCAACTGTCAAGATTAGTAAATACTATAATTAGAAAAAGCCCTAAGGGGCTGATAAAAAGAGTTTACAGTTATTGTTCAATTTATTAATGTATTATCTTTCCCACCCTTATACGTAAATTAAAGCTTTAACAATTGTGTCACATTTTAACTTTCTAGAACTTACTTTTGTGAAGTTTAAGAATGCAGTAAGCCATTGCTGTA
Organism: Symmetromphalus regularis; assembly: GCA_032355785.1. NCBI lineage: Eukaryota > Metazoa > Mollusca > Gastropoda > Neomphalida > Neomphalidae > Symmetromphalus > Symmetromphalus regularis. Next base: position 3,447 of record JAULBS010080456.1, on the reverse strand, counting down.
AGAACACGATCACCTTCCAGCATCCAAATGTCCCACAGTCGCAACGTCAAGTGAAAAGGAGTCTGCAAGACAAAGACCGAATTAACAATATCCAAGCTGCATCATAATTGTTATTTTGTATTGCAACAAAACACTGCATAAAACTTGATTCAAACTGATCATACTTTCAAAATCTGATCAAAATGGTCATCTGCAGATACAATTCATATGACCAATATGTGCTTGTATAATTATATTGTATAATTTAACATATAACTTGTTTTTGTTTATATTCAAATTAACATTCAAGCATGGAACATAAAAAATTAATGTTTTTAAGTTCTGCCATAATATGTGTGCCAGAATTCATCTAAATATATACCAGTAAATAGTTTAATTACTAAGTGTGGCTATTATAAACAGAAACCATCTGAATATGTATAAGGAAATAGTTGAATTACCAAGTGCTGTTTTTATAAACAGAAACCATCTGAATATATACAAGTAAATAGTTTAATTACAAAGTGTTGTTATTATAAACAGAAATCATCTGAATATGTAGAAATAAATAGTTTAATTTCTAAGTTACTATAAACAGAAACCATCTGAATATATACAAGGAAATAGTTGAATTACCAAGTGCTGTTATTATAAACAGAAACCATCTGAATATATACAATGTACAAGTAAATAGTTTAATTACTAAGAGTTGTTATTATAAACAGAAACCATCTGAATATATACAAGTAAATAGTTTAATTTCTAAGTTATTATAAACAGAAATCATCTGAATATATACAAGGAAATAGTTTAATTCTAAGTGTTGTTATTATAAACAGAAACAATCTGAATAAATATAAGTAAATTCAAAGTTATTATAAACAGAACACAAATGAAGTCCTACCCTGTCTAGGAAACACTGGAGAAACCACTTGATTGTGTACAGAGTCGGATAGATTTCATTTTTCTCCTAAATAACAATAAAATCAATAAAATATACAAAACAGATTACTAAAATCATTTAACATGCTTTACTTACACAAATTAAATACAACTAAACTGTTTCATAAACAGGTGTTTATTCAATCAACACAATAAATATATCATAAACAAAAACAAAAAGTTATTCATACAAGACACTTATTCTAAATTGAAATTTATTTTCAACAAAAGTCACATCAATACGGACATGAGAACTTGATAGAATTAAATGTTGCCTTACACATATTGTGTGGTTAACACAGGAATTATTTTTTAAAATTTGGTTTATTTTGTTTAACAACACCACTAATGATTTATTAATCATCGGCTGTTAGATGTCAAACATTTGGTAATTTTGACACGTGGTCATGTGTGAGCCAGCCTCCAATGGGTTTTGAACTATTGTCATCAGCTTGAGAGTCTGATGTTCTACTGCTGGACTACCGAGACTCACCTAACACAGGAATAAAGTCACAAACAGCTAAATAAAGGGCAAACTCTGTATCAACAACATAAACCTTCACATATGCAACTAATACTTAATTTTGGATGACTACGTAGATTGATCATTTCTCAGAGTCTCACAAAAACTTAAATTATAAAAGTTGCCACTATTGACATTAGAAAAGTAACACCCATGTATTGCATTCCTTTATTTTCAGTTCAAACAGAACAACAATATTCCATAATAAATCACAAACCAAGTGGCGCCGAGTCTTGGAAATAAACTTCTTTATAACAACATCATGATGTTCTTGGAAGCGCATCAGTTTAGGAAAACCAGGAATAAAGAAACCTAAAAAAAAGAAAATCTTAATGTCAAACACTTTCTAGATATGCTGTATTATGGTAATTTGTATCTCCATTATTATGTTAGCATGACATAAATGCTGTTATGGCAATAAGAATAAAAAATATTTCATAGTAGAACGAAGGGAAGTAACAACTATGGCTAAGAGTTAGTAATTACACAAATACACTACAGACTGAGTTTATTAAAACAACACCACAGACTGAGTTTATTACATGTTGAATAGAGTGGTGATTTATTGCCATGATTTATCATGCATCACTTTGAAGAATGAATAAAATACTTTATATAGAAATCATACCATGTACTGTGTGCTTTTCATTTATAAACAGCTGTGAGAATCCCCAGAAAGCTTCCTGAAAAACAAAATATCAGGTAAAACAATGTACAGTAATACAATTAGGACCTCATGGTATTGAGTTATTATCACCTCCAAATTGCATAATGGACATAACATTTAAAAAAAAAAAACTTGGTATACATATAATTATACATATTAATCCGCTAAAGTTAATACAGCAATCAGATTTGGAATAAAATCTACTAATACCTTTGTCCTAAATATTTTTTTAATTTATCCAATGTATCAAAAAGCATAAACCAGATACATTTTTGTCACAGAAAGCTAACATTCTATGTTATTTGGAGTTCAGCATTTTACCATGATTAATAACTACCTGAGGTGTCATGAATGTATCAAGTGTATAAAATGCACATATATCAAAAGATTATTATATTAGTTAATTATAAACAGTATAAATATGACTTACGATGAAAGTTGGGTACATATGGGTTTGTTTTTTTATCGTTTAGGATTTCTTGAATTGTAAACTGCATGATGTGTGTCAATCATTCAGATTTTTTTTAAAAGGCTATTTTAATTATGCTGCATAAACATAAAACAAATTACATTTTTTTTAATTTGGGGCACTGAATAATAATATAAGCTTCCTAACAAACAGTTAATGTAAGATGAAAGTGTTTTTAATGTCAGCTCAAAGTGGTCCATAGAAAGGCTTATCCCATGTAAATAGCACTGACCTCTTCGTTGAGATACATGAGTAGTAGAGCTGCAATTTCACTCATGCCCTGACAGTAGCCCACCTCCGTGTTGTAGACCGAGTAGGCCGCCAGTACATGAAACAATGCTTGCTGTCTGTAAATAGTCACAAATCAATCACTAATTTTTAATATTCCAGTAACGTAATGCTTAGCTTGTAAATACAAATTAGCTATTAAGGATATAGAAATATAATGTACATGATACAAAGTGGAATATAGGGAATCAGAGGTCTGAATCGCTCTGTGTGGACACTATTTTAAATTGTGTTATTATAACTAATTTCGGACACCATCCAAAACACTTCCAATATTAAAAATCTTTCAAACATTTTTGGACTAACCTCCCCAACCCAACTCTTGTTTCATAATTCTTACATTCACCTATGATGATGTAAACAAAATGTTCAATGGTCTGTTGGACTCTACATTAAGACCTCTCCTTACATACTCAAATAACATTTGTGTACAAATTTTGTGAAGGTTAATTATAAACAGCTTTCACTTACTTAACACCATATCTTTCTCTGAACATGATATGATTTCTGTATGTCCGGTTCACATCTAGATCAATCTGTCGAATAGATGTCGATGATTTCCTAGCACGTTGTCGCATT